>JAOTQG010065174.1:0-14325 GCA_025631175.1 Iris virginica
TCTCTCTCTCTCTCTCTCTCTCTCTCTCTCTCTCTCTCTCTCTCTCTCTCTCTCTCTCTCTCTCTCTCCCTCTCTTTGAGTGGCTATCAATATTTGCAAAAGGTAAAGGCTTTTAAGTGATTAAGAATCAGATTTGATGAATAAACTCAGATGATAAAGGCATTCCTATTCAAAATGCTTATGTATCAAAGGTTCTATGTAACGGAAAGATAACTAGACAATTTAGGCACACTGGGAGTATTTGATTGAGTTGGTAAAACAAAATATCTAGGAAACTCCATATCGACGACTTGAGTATAGGATGCATATGCATCGAACTCGACCAGAATGCACGTAGATGGCAGGACAGCATATACACTTTGCAATGAAAATAATAGTGTGGCATTTTTGTTACTAACCAATGCCACTTTGAATTCAGCCATCTATTGCTTCTACATTTCCTAGAAAATCTTCAACTAACTGTCCTAATGAAGCATAGGAAGATCCACCATCCACTACTGCCTTTCTGCTCTTCTCACTCATCTCCTTCACCCGGCATCTCACCAGATTCTCACTGTCCATCAGGGAATTTACGGCTCTTTCTATAGCATCTGCCATCACCACCGCACCAGTATCTAGGCTGTAATCATATTTCAAATCAACAGCCAATCCTAACTCCCACACTAGCTCAAAAGCATTTATATGTTGTTCAGCGTACAAGGGCCAAGTAGCAATTGGAACACCATACCACAGGCTCTCCAAGATAGAGTTCCACCCACAATGAGATACAAACCCTCCAATCGCCGGGTGGGCTAGAACTTCCACTTGTGAGGCCCACCCACACACCATTCCTCTCTTCTCCATTCTTTCCAAGAACCCTTCTGGTAATGCCTCTTGGAGATTTGGGTACTCAGTAGGCATCTCGAGCGACTCCTTGGGTGGAGGACGGCGGATGGACCAAAGGAATCTTTTCCCACTGTTCTCTAGAGCCAAAGCAATTTGCTCAAGCTGTGGGACATCAAAACTTCCTCTACTACCAAAGCATAAGAAAACCACTGATGATGGAGGCTGATCATTCAGCCAAGTCATGATCTCCTCCCACTTTGACCCCAACCCTGCTGGCTTCTCTTTCACTTTAAGGTCAATCAGCGGTCCAACTGCGTAAACAGGTGGTGATGCCGCCATCATGGAATTAGTGGCATGGGGCTCAAGTTCCACAAATGTATTTATGATGTATCCCTTGCTTTCTTTGAACCTTGTACCATGGTAAAGAAAGGCCGTGTACCCGTCCTCATTGAATAAGAAAGTCGGCACAACATTAGTAGGAACTGGTTTCGAGTAAGTCGGTATTACTGACTCAACGTCTGATGAGTGATACTTGGCTCCAATTTGTTTGTGTCGGAGGGGGAGCTGCACCATGAAACCAAGAAAGGCAGCACTAGATGTGAAGAAGAGATAAGAAGGAACCTTAAATTCATGGGCCACGTCAATTATGGAAGTGCAAAACAAATCAACAACTATCCCAGCAAGTTGCACCGAATTGTCCGACAGTAAATCGGTCGTGATGACGTGCTTGACCTGGGGCTTATGACTCTCGATGAAGTCGGATAAAAACTTCTCTACGCACTTTGATGAAGAGGCCGGCTCAAGCGGAGGGATGCAGATGCATTTGATTCGGGTGTCCGAGGCAACAATTGACTGTATCTCGGTGTCTACTGCAGGAGCACCTGGTGGACAGATAACCAGGATGGTAACTGACAAGCGTTCCTCTCTTTCAAGCAAGCGCTTCGCAAACAAAGTCATTGACACAAAGTGACCTATCCCAGGAGAAGGCACAAACACCAGCTCTACCTTCTTCATAGCTAACTGCCTTTAAAATTCTTCCTAATTAATGAGTGTGCGGTAAATAAGATGAGGTGACTAATACCTTGATTTTTGAGAGATAGCTTGTTTTGTGTATGTGAAGGGGAATGGCATCAACAAGAACAAACAGCTGATATTCGATGCAGTAAAGGCCCTGATTGATGTATGGCTTTTCTTTTCCTATGCAATTGTCCTTTAGTTTGGATGAGGTGGAGCTAAATTGTGGCCAGTTTCTTGCCAGAGCCCAGTGATAAGGTATGCTCATGACCTCCAACACAGGCAACAACCAATTTTTCCAACACTTTCTGACGTACTATTTTTGTCCCAAAACGAGTGTTTGTTTGAGCCTCTGACCTCTTTTTAGGGAAGATGAGGGAATACCGCTCGACTTATAGCTCTTTGGTGAGTATCACAATTTGCTTATAATCATGAGATGAGCAAATTACGACACTCGGAGGAAGCACATTTCTCTTTCTTTTGCCTTCCAATATTTGGCTATTCCAATCGGGGGAAGCATCGGACCCAGATGGAGCAATCCAGTGTAAATTTCCCTTAGTTTTTTTTTCTTTTTCTCTACAAAATTGGGCTCAGATATGTACACATAGTTGTCGAACAATGTATGAACATTTCAAAAATTGTAAGTACGCATTGATCTTGAAAGGGAATAATTGTGAGCTACATACGGACCAGGCTTCTAATTCATTGGATGACAACCGCAAGCATTGTTGGATTAAATTTAAATGTATTTCTCAGCAAGATGAGAAATTCTCAGCAACCGTAAGCTCATGTTTATGTCTAACAAAAAGGATTAAATGGATGACCGAGATGGGAAAGATCTATCTTCAAGGGGGGGAAACAAAAAAGGAAGCCGTCCATCTTTATAATAAGGGGCGGAGGGAGGAGTATATATTTCATATTTGTGCATGTTTTCTTTAGGTCAAAGAAATTGTTCTAATGATCCCAACTGAATCTTAAATTCAGAATAAAGAAAACTAACGCTCTTTTAAGATAAACGGTAACACGCTGAACATGCTTAAAGCCAATAGCTGACCATCTCCATGTCAGAAGAGAATGAAACCTAAGACCTTCCGATAAATGATTTAACAATTTATGATAATATTGGAAAGAAAAAAAAAATGGGTGGGGAGGTGTGTAAAGAAAAAGAACACTTCCCTGAACATGATCATCCACAAAACGTAAATAGTGGAAGGAGGGTTGACGGAGAGGAATGTGCAAGCAGAGTGCCTAGAACCAGAAGGAAATCAACAAATCTGCATAATTTTCAACTATGACATGCTTGAATTCATTGATTAAATCAAGAAGACAGGCAAACTTCTTTTATCAAAGAAACGGAATTTTAAAATTATCAACTATCAAAATATCAGGTTTACAACAGCTTCTACAAAACCCCATCCATCTTCAACATCTGGTCCCATCCAGAACCCCGATATTACCATAGCACTAGGAACAAAACATACATTACTATGACATGATGCGAGTTCGCCGTAGTATCTGGACTGTATCACAACATGGTGATGACAACTCCTTAGAGCATCTATTCCTCTATCCCAGCTTTTTGGAGCAATTAGTTTTATCACTGCAAATAGAATTTAGGTCATCAAACAGGGAATACAGCAGACTAGGATTCTCTATAGTCCACTATCTAATTATGAAATTACATTGACATGGAGTTTGGAATGAACTCAAGCAGCTGTACTTGACATAGTAATGAAACTTGGATCCTAAAGAGCGAGATCTTTTGACAAAACTACAATTAGTTTCTTCTCTTAACAAGGCTTTGATTGAATGACAGCAGCAAAAAAATCATGATTATAATATGACCACTCGCTCTACAGAAAAATGTATCCCTCAAAAAGAAAATATAATGATAATACTGTGTCTGAAACAGAAACAGAAACAAGATACATATATCTCAAATCAACAGCACTTAGTAGATTTATCTTCTTCAACATGTAAAGTTTGTTCCGTTCCGTTACTTGAAAAGTGTTCGTTGTGTTCAGTAAATAGTTTCAAATATCGAGAGAGAAATTTCCATATCATTCTTAATCTAATTTCAGGAGTTCAGCTATCTTTTGAGCAAATGGAGAAGCAAGATGTAGCTGAGAGGTTATGGAGCCATGGGAGGATTAAATTGGTGCCTCCACCACATCAAGTTGTAGTACCAGTACGAATCAATTTGATTTGCAGGGAGGATATAAATTTCTTATTGAAAATAAGTGATCTCTACAGATATTTTGAGAATAGAACACTGTTTTTCTGATTGAATAGCATGTTTGTTTTTTCTAGGAAGAATACCCAGTAAAACCCTCTTAAGAGAGTGACAGAAATCGATACAAGTATTCCATAACTAAAATCCAACAAGGTTGGAATTGCTTTCAAACAGTAACAGTTTTTGGTCTTAAACAAGCCCCAGTTCCATGAGCGTGAATTATGCCTGAAGTCATAGTTTTAAAAGGTTTCCCATTTCTACACCTCCCAGATGAGTCCAGATATAGGACCCTCAGAGGATACAAGAAGAGTGAAGGAGCAAACCTGTTACACTGGTGGCCGGACATGGAAGCTTCCTATTATCCACCTTTTGTGTTGGTATTTCCTGCAGACACGTCCATAAAACATCATGTACAGCAGACCAGTAATTGGCTCCCAGCCACATCTAATGATGCCAATCAGTTGTTAACTTGTCAGGTTTGCTTCATCAACATAAGAAAAGATGTTTAAGTGGCCCATACTGTATGGCCTGTTATTGTATTACATCACCCAAAGATATAATGAGCTTCAGTAGGACTGGAAAGTTTGAGCAACGGTATATGAAAGGGAATCCTAATTGGCCACTCAGCAAGATTATAAAATCAACTATTATGTGTATCATATTTAGTTGAGCTAATTTGGCACTTAGTTGTAAATTAAATCATTAATTAGCCACAAATGAATCCAAATGAGTTAACTTTCCTCATATAAGGAGGCTTCCCAGAGGATAGAAAAATATATCTATTACCTATGTTAAAGGATCTAATTCAGATATTAATTATGATCCTCAATATCTTCCGCCGTCCTAACCACAATACAGTCTACTACAGCATTGAATGTTTTACTCTTGTGTATAGTAGTAAGTAATAATGACATTTGGTTACTCGCTTATTAGTTTAGTTACTCACTACTCACTAGTACACAAAGCCGAGTGCTTCCCATCCTTTGTAATCTTCTCTATTATGTTGAGTCGATGAGGTTTGGGCATAGAGGGTTTTAGGTTAAGAGAAAATATTTGCGCCTCTTGTGATCTCATTTTCTTATATTGGAATCCTTTCTCCACCCTGGGGGTGTAAGGTGAGGGCTTGAACATAAGTGCTTTAGCCGATGAAATGAGTTCAATACGGACTCATACATATATAATTTACGTGGCATTTGATCAACCATATTAATGGTAGACCAATTCTTCTTTGCTACTACTACTACCGGACACAATAAGAAACAGGATCTTATAAAACAAGTTTCATACCAAAGATCTAGGAAAGCTGAGGTAGTTCTTAGGAATTGAGCTTGCATGATCACACCAATATATATTTCTGTCATTGAGGAGGTATTTTTTTTGTTTCTTACTGAGAACTTATTGTTGGGGCATAAACCTGTAGAATCACCCATGGATCCTAACACCTAGAGGTTGCGTTGATGAAGGGGAGTTGTCTGCTTATAGTTGTCACTTACTTTAGTTGCGACTGTCATAAGCCATTTTATGGGTCCTTCATGGGCTAACCAAATCGACATTGCTATACATAATTTGATGTATCTTAGAGGAGCCCTAGTCACGGCTTGTTATACAAAAATCATGGGCATTTGAATCAATGGATTATATTGGGTCACAAGTCCAAATAATAAAAGGTCTGCCACCAGGTAGTGTGTATTTGTTGGTGAAATATGGTCTTTTGAGCGGTACAGCTTGATCTAGTGCTGAATGTGAATATAGAGATATACTCCGTCCGTCCCAGTAGAAGAGTTATACTATTCTTTTTCATCCGTCTCACTTTAGGGCTAAGCTTTCCTTTTTGGGCAATGCGACCCATGCCACTTGACTTCATTACCTCCTTTTTGCAAGGGATAAATATGAGCCACACATTTAAGGGGATTTCACGGAAATGATCCCGTTTCAACTTATTTGTTATTTTTCACGGAAAACGTCAAGTGTAACTCCTCCTATGGGATATAGGGAGTAGCACACACTACGTGTGTGCTAGTTTAGCTGAAACATTTGGTAGATGAATTGGGGTTGGGGCACTCACATCCTATCATACCATATACAAAAGCTCGGATCCCCTTGAGTGATTAAACTTTCGTATTCCAATAATACCATTATACTATTATTTGTTCTATAGAGTTCTTAAATTTTAAGAAGACGTTTTCCTGAAATGTTGATAGGTTATTAGAGATAATGTAAGATGGGACATCGACGTTAATTAGAACCATGGGAGGAGAGACATATGAGTTTTCAATCACTATAGAGCCACACCAAGGATCGGCCTTAAGCCCGTATCATTTTGCCATAGTAATGGATGGATTAACTAGGCATCTACAAGATGATACACCTTGGTGTATGCTGTTTGCCGATGACATTGTCATTATCGATGAAACAAAGAATAGGGTTGATGATAAGTTAGAACATTAGAGAGAATCTTTAGAAGTCAAAGGGTTTTAAATAAGGAGCAAAACAGATTATATGGCTTACAACTTTAGTGGGAAGAGGAGTATTAGTGAAGTGAAAGTTAAGTTAGATGGAGAAGAAAAACCTCAAAAGGAAATATTTCGGTACCTAGGATCAAACATTAATCAAGATGGAGAGATTAGAGAGGATGGCAATTATAAAATAAATTTGGGTTGGATGAAATGGAAGAGTGCATCTGGAGTGTGATACTATCGGCGTATACCAGTAAAGCTAAAGAACCAATTGTATAGCACAGCACTTATATGCGCTATTGTACGGAATTGAGTGTTGGGCTACTAGCAAGAAATATGCTTACAAGATGAGTGTAGTGAAAATGTGAATGCTTAGATGGATGTGCGGTAAAACTAGGGAAAAAAAAAAGGATTCTTAATGAACCAATACTGGAAATTGTAAAAGTAGCTCCTACAGTAGAAAAAATGCTTTAATATTAGTCTTAATCAAGCTAGGGTAGGAGTATGCCAAAGTTAACATGGACATTGGTAATACAAAAGACATGAAAGACGCTGATTTAAATGGTGATCCGGCATTGGATCACGTAGAATAGCGGAAAAAGGTTCATCATTCATGTAGCCGACCACAAGTGATTGGAATTAAGGCTTTGTTGTTGTTGTTGATGTTAAAAACATCTAAAACCTTCTCCTACTATTTATCCTTCTTGGTGCGTAATGGTCATTGAAGAATTCACACTCTTTCATCTTTGTGATGAGTCACTAAAAGAATGGAAGTGTAACTTACACGTTCCTCTTTATAAAAATAATACAAATTTTTTATGTATAACTCGTTATAATTTTACACCACCCATAATTAAATTTGCTTTATGTATTGCTTAAATATTTTTCCCTCTTTGATGAGTCTCTAAATTAACAAGTCTACACTTATTATTTATAAAAATCAAATGGGTTTTATACCTCCAACGTTTCTCCTTTATTTAAGTTGATTATACGGAATTTTTTTTCTTTTTCATGTATTTTTTCATCCCACTTTATTGGCTTTATTAACCCCAAGCCTATATGAATTATTCTATTTGTAGCTGTGCTCTTTAATAATCATTTATACTGAAATCATAAGCAATTGATCTAAGTATGCCTATTATATATACATCCTCATATTTATTTTGTAAATGAATTACATGCTTCACACAGTAATAATATTATTAAGCTATTTTTAAGTCAATTTTGGGTCAACATTTATTGCTTAAAATTTAAATTTAAATATCGTTCTACTTCATTACACATTAATTTATTTTTATTTCAATTAATTAATCTAAGCGCTTTGCTTATTTTATTTCAATTAATTAATCTAAGCCCTTATGTTTTTTTGCAATTAAGATGTTCACTAAGCGTGCAGGCACGCGTGTGCATACTAGTAAACCTTATGTATCATGATCAAGTAGAGCTTGTTGGTTGTTAGTAATCTGATCTTCCATGAGAAGTCAAAAGGTCCAGCGAAAAGTAACTTTTTTTTTTTGAAGCAGCTATGCAGAAAATCAACAATTCCAACCAGTACTGGAATCCCCTAAATCGTATGCCTATGCAACATCACAACCATCATCAACCCAAAAGGTCGACGGAAGAAGAACTTCAAGTTTATTATACATCAGTTAAACACAATGAAGAAAGTAATGAACCTAAGAATCTCACAAGCCTATAACTGCATCTTAAAACCATAATATATTCAAAGTGAGGTTTAGTTTCGGAAGTAGAAGTAATAATGAATGAAAGGGGGATATAGTCGATGCTTATAATCTTCAGCACAATCTTCACTGCGAAAAATACTCGGGACATATATGTGTGGCTCTCAGCATGGAAGGCAAGCTTTAGGATGGGTGTATAATGGGCTTCCTCATCTCTGTTGGATCCTTTATTTAATCGACCTCATAACACCCACTGCATTACAACCTTACACATACCGCTAGGGCTCACTTCTTCTATTCATTCTAGAATAACGATTTGAATCAAGATTTTTCTTTCTAATCGTGTTCCTAATAAAAGAACGAGCTAGTGGACGCAAGAATGCTACGTGGTCGTGAAGTAAGAAGTAGAGTAGGATCTGGACACGTGAATCATAAGGCAATGTATAATTATGAAAATGACACCGTATGCATTCAAAGTGTGCAATTTAACAGTCTGGACTCTGGAGTAACCAAAAAGAGTATAATATCTACATGATTTTGATCAATGAAAGTTCTTGCTTTTAAAAAATAAAATTAAAACATCTACAGGAAGAAACATTCAACTTTTTATTTCAACACCACCAACTCTAGAGTCTAGATTCAGACAAGTGCAAGCTGATCATTTGACAATAAGAAGATGCAAGTAAGGATTATACATTATTATATTTCATGAAAGGTTCAGCAATCACTCGGAACTAAAGTTATTATCCAGTGTGATTATCAAGTAACATGCAGAATTTATGCAACAGAACAAGAAGGTATACATAATACATCAATGCTGTATATGAAATTCAATGAAGAATGGCCAAGCTACCGAAAGCTTGTTAATTGCAAATTCAGCTTGAATCAGGTTGAAACTGTATCATTATCTACTCCACCATAATTTTCTCTCCGTACATCAGTGGCACTCAAACTTCAAATCGGAACGATTATAGATTTCTAGAGATTTTTTGGATATAAAGGTAAATTTTATAAACAATGTAAAGATGGCAAACCACCACTGTAACAATCATGTTGAACGACATTATATGAAGATTAGTATGTGAATCGAAAAGGTGCATTTATCACAGCTAACTAAAAGAGAACCTTAGTTGAAAATAAATGCTAACGCTGTCATTTTGTGCCTGTTTTGTTATTCATTTTGGCTTAGATCTTGTTCTGGACTGGTTTGAGTCCTGGGAGTTACTGCTCTATGAAAGTGTGAAGTTGAGGCATCTTGCCTTTTATGTAAAATCCCAAGTGCACTATGTACAATCCTTCTTATGATCTACTTAATCCGTAATAAAGAACAACTATAAAAGACAAAACCTATCTTTCCATTAGCAGAAGACAACTAAATCTAGGGTTTAAACTCATCCATATACGACAATGACCGGACTAGACGAACGCATTCTAAGTCGAAAACAGGTTCCCAACTTGGGATTAGTGACAACATTAGGGCAGCGTACATAACACATATTCAGTAGCCATTTTGATCCCATCTAAAACACATTGAGCAACAAGTGGAGCAGCCAAAGATGTTAAAACTTTGTAAGTGTCAAACCCAAAGCTTAATATTACCTAAAACCTATTTTCACATTCTCACACTTTCACATTAACTCAGGTTAACAAGCTGTGCTTAAGTGCATATTCCACTTGGGAAAGACATTTTTAAATAAATGACCTCCCCTCAGTCGAGCTTTAACCTTTTTTGATCAACTTAATTAATTTTACTGAACATTTAGACTCGCTAAGTTCAGCCAAAAGAGTCCTACTTTTTATATTTAAAGTCAACATGTGTACATATTGAATAAATCTTAACATAGATTTCTTCAGTTTTAGGTAATCATATTTCAAATAGACCAATGAATTGCAAGTTTGCAGCTTTTATAGCTTTTCAAATATAAGTATAATTGTGCGAATTTTAGTCTAGAAAGGAACTTTTTGCATGGAACTGGAAATTACAGATATTTTTGAGGTTAGAATGTAGGAAATTAATTTGCAGTACAAGTTTTTACTTGAAGTTTCATTACCTATAAGAGAAGAAACGGAGGTTGAATAACGATTTGATATTCAGCCATGTCAACTTTCAAATATAGAAATTGGGCTGTTGGCAAATACCAAATCAGATTGGGTAATGTGGGTCATTTGAACCCCCCCCCCCTAACTTTTTAAAAAATGTTCATTAGACCCTTCATTAAAAATAAAAAAGATAATATGCTTGATGTTGACCCCCTGTACTATGGGAGAATCCTAGTTGGCTCCCAAATTTTAAGAGGAAACAAAAATGACAGCATTTATCATTTTTACATATGTGAATCAAATGATTATACTGTAAATTTTAGATTGAGATATTTCTAGATTTAAACTTCCCATTTCCCCTTACTAAAGGGTAAATATGAAACTTCAATATTCATCTTATGGCTTTTTTTAGCAATGAGTATCATTGAGTCATTGACTGGTTGTTTGTGATGGACATGTCTTGTGCAGTGTATAGGAAGCAAACACAGCTTTTTCCCCATTTCTTGGGTTGAGTTGTGCACTAATGCAGCTATGGAAACACTGGAAAATGTACCGTTTTACTACAGAAGTTGCATTTCAAACTAATCTGCTAACTATTTTAAAATAAAAAAGCGGTTCCAAATAGTTGCATTCCCAAAAAAGTTGCATATCTGTAACAGCTGCATTTTAGAAAAGCTACACCAATAGAGCCCTTGTATTGAGACGATGTTTTGATATTATTCACCATAAATCTTATTCAGATAAGCCTCTACTCATTAATGAGAGAGGAAGAGAAAATTAATGGAGCAGCACATGTATAGATAACAAAGAGAATGAAAAGGTCAAGGAAGGAGGCTGCATGTTTCTTTCCGCAATTCATAGGCTGAAGGAATGTGGAATGTATTGACATAAATAGCAAGGCATTCCAGCTTGTTCCTTTATACAGAAGAAGCATACAGAGAGCACAAAAATAAAGGCGTTAATACTGTGTACAACATTACCTCTACAACGCAAAGAAGTGCTAATCAGTGCGCGAGAGTTACAATTGGATTATTCTACTGAGAAATTACTCTCTTCTTGACTTTTTCCTTCTCTCTGTTCTCACAAAAAGGTTGCTCCTCTACATTTCTTTTTCTTCTCCCTCACCAATGCGGATATAGTAGAAAGACCTATCCTAACAAATCTCTTCATGGAATGATTCAAAACATCAAACCTCAATTACTGGCACTGTAAAGATCTTGTAATGTAGAAGGAAACTTGGTTTGTAAATTTATGCATCGCATCATTTTCAACTTATAATTTTTTGCATTTATTGATATTCGTAATACTAATATCTTGACGAGTCCTCGATTCATGACTATGGCGCTCACAATTGGAGCAAACTAAGGGACTAGTACTATACTAGAAAATTATCCAACTAAGCAAAACCAAGATGATAAGGAATGCGAATTTCAGTTCCACTGAAGTAAAACACATTACAAATAAACGATAAAACGACATAACGGAATTCAAAATTTTCCACATTCATCTCAGACCTCGGAATTTTAATTTCTTCCAACAATTCATAGTAGCAATCAAGAGGTGCATTTAGGGATTTGAAAACTAACAAGCAGTATATGAGATTAGGGCATGGAGATTTGAGAACAAGGTTTAGGTTACCTTTGTAAGGACTTCCGGCGAACGGAGAGGCGTCTGAAAGCCGCGGGGTGAGAAGAGTATTAAGCACCCCATTGGTTCGGTTTATAGCTGCGCCACCGCGCCGCTTGAGACGGGTTTGAAAAAAGCTGCGCGGAAAGGCCGGCAAAAGTTTTTTTAAACGCCGATAAAAAGTTTTGATTAATTGAACGTTTTCCACCAAGGGTATAACGTTGTAATTTGGTTAAGTTTCGATACACCCCCTCATGTTCCGTAAAATCTCAATGAGACTACCCATATGTCCAACTCCGTTAGAAGTCCATTGCATCCATCGCCTTTGTTGACCTTAATTAAACGGCAATCTTACCCCCACGGTAAAGAAAAAATAATCAACTTTCGTTCACTAATGCTATAATAATTTAACTTTTTTCTTCCATATGTTATGGAAAAAAAGGTACTCCCGTCGCCCATAAATGAAAGATTCATTTTTGAAAAATCAAAAAACATAGTACAAGAGATATTAAAATTGCTTGAATCATAACATATATAACATCATTGAGTCTGAAACTTGGATATGAAGAAATGACTACAAAAACAAGTAGCATTGTTCAATGAAACTCAAATGCACAAATTGAATCACATTGTGGTAATAGAAAATCAATTATTCATATAAGAGCTCGTTTGAACTGGCAGACAATAAGATAAATATTTATATTATAAATGAGAGCAGCCCTAATTTGACATATACAACGGTAACAATACGTGGGCTCCACATAATTGAAAAAACAGTCAGCAACCTGCAGAAGCAGCAGCAAAAAAGGTTAGGTAAAGAAAAAAAAACTAAAGAACACGGAAGAACCAAAAAAGGTTACCAATCGGAAACTAGTAGAGTCAGAGGAAATCACTACTACAAAAAAGAAGCATAGCCATTGACAAGTCACTCGCTATTCTTCTTTTTAGTGACTGACTTGGAGAATAGCGACTGACTCAGTCGCTAAATGTTGGTCGCTATAGCGTAGTCTCTATTAGCGACCGCGCTCACTATTAGCGACTGACTGGTCAAGGCGGTCGCTAATTGCCATGTCAGTCGCTAATAGTCACTGCGTCAGTCGCTAATTTAATACAAAATAATTAATAATTAATAATTAATAATTAATAATTAATATTATATTTAATAATTATTATTAAATTATTATTAATTATAATATTAATAAAATGAAATATTTAATTAATTATCAAAATGTAATAATTACAATGAACTTGTATTTTAAATAAAAATACAAACGACTGTCTAAAATAGCGATCATCGAGCATGTCATCGCGAAAGATATCAACGGGCATATGTGGGTGATAGACATCATCTGATGGGTGGGGCTGCTGCTGCGACTGTTAGGACTGCTGCATCTGCTGCGACTGCGATAGAGAGTGAGACTGCAACAACAACTGCATCTGTGCCAACTGCTGCTAGGACTCAGACTGCACCTGCTGCTCTATCAATCTTCGCTGGGTCTCCCTCATCTCGTCCATCTCCTGTTGCCACTGAGGTGGAGCCGAATCACGACCGGCAGAGAACGAGGGTCCGGGTCGACTGTGGGATGGAATCTCTAGTATCTGACGACCCTGAGGCCCAATTCCGACGATCTGATCCCCACGCGGTCTACTGTTGTGCGCAAGAAGGGTCGTAGCCAACATCTCCCTATCATCGACCTGAGTCGGATCGGGAGCTAACTGAGTGGCTTGCTCTAAGCTGAGCATGTACTCCGCATACCATTTAATAGTAAAAAATTAAATAATAATATTAGAATATAAATATAGTAAAAAAGTACAAGTAATTATGAAAAAAAATAGTACTCACGAATGCATCAGCAGTCTGCTGTGAGGTCCAATCAAAGGTAGCATCGGGGCGTATCATTCCATGTGTCGTGCGAAAGACATCGCCAATGGTTACGCTCCCACGGCCACATTGTTTCTCCTGTCAAAGTTTATTAATTTATATATTAGCCCCCTAAGTTTAATAAATTTACAAATTAACCCTTAATATTTGATAAAATAACAAATTAGCCCCTAACTTTGACAAATTTACTAATTAACCACTAATATTTGACAAAATAACAAATTAATCCCTAACATTTGGAAAAGTAACAAATTAACCCCTTAAATTTGACAAAGTAACAAAATAACTCTTAATATTTGGCAAAGTAACAGATTAACCTCCTAAGTTTGACAAAGTAACAGATTAACCCCCTAATATTTAGATATATATATATATATATATTTTAATATTCAGATTTATATTATCTAATAATCAATCTAAAGCATAAAAAATTACAAATAACACAATAAGAAGTAATTAATCAAAAAAATTGAGATTAAGATTTTAAATCTAAAATGCCCATGAATATCCTACTTAATAAAATTTATTTATTAAAGTTAGACAATGAACAATATTAGGCATGCACAC
>JAOTQG010065285.1:0-14324 GCA_025631175.1 Iris virginica
ACAACAACAGCATGGGAAATCTCCTAATTTACTATCAGCACTTATTTATAACCGAAGATTGTTTACTTGATGGTACTTAGAGAGAGAGAGAGAGAGAGAGAGAGAGAGAGAGAGAGAGAGAGAGGAAAGAAGAGATGTAGAGGGGGTTGGTTTCCAATGTTTTTCCTTTTTTTTAAAAATAAATTTTAATTTAGACCCTGACTTTACGTGGAAAAAAAATGATTGAAAAATCCTTTAAAAACTTATGCACGTTTAATATCGTCAAGTTTCTAACAAATTCGTAAAAAAAACCTTATTTATAAACAAAAATGCAACATTATGACCTATTTCAAAACGTTTAGAACCTGATAACCTATTTTAAAACCTCACGAAAACTTTAGGATCTAAAATAAAATTAACCTTAATTAAAATGTTAACCATTTAAACTATTGTTTTCTTTCAAACGCCATACCCAAGGGTACGGCCCTACACTAGTACATATATATAATCCAAAACTATTTTTCTCTTTCGAACGCTGTGTTCGAGGGCATTACATACCCTGATTTGTGTACAATAGATAGATACTGTGGACAAATTTGAAAACTTTCTCCCTCCAGATTCAGCTGTTGTATGATCTCTAAAACAGCTTTCTTCCTTGCACAAATTTTCAAAACACTGTTCTGAATGTGACTATAGGTATATCTATGTTTGTGAGTAGAAGGTACAAAAAATACAGGTACACCGAAACAACTTCAAAGCGAAGTTCCAGACCTTCCCGGAAGGATGTCTGAGAACGAGAAATCATGGAAGGGAGGACCTGCATAAGTGAGACAGGGGCACAATCAACTCCAATTGCCAATAAAATGTTCCAAGGGATGGTGACGATGGCATGTTGACCTGTACTAAACCCCTTGATACTTACAGAAAACTGAATGAAAATATATTCTTTCACAACTTTGCAAAAGCGGGTCCATCAAAAGAACCACTCACCTTCTTGTTCACCTAGCACGTAAAATGGAATGTGAGCAATCATCTTGTTTCCACCCTCACTCCAGTTGAGGGTGCCTGGTTTCTGCATGGACCCACTTGAAGGTCTTGAAGGCCCCAGAACAGATGAGCAAATTGCAGGTTCAGTCATTAGACCCAAGTAATCACGAGCTCGCCTCCATACCCTCGCATCTGAGATACGAGAACGCGCCACCTGTGACCCAAATCCACGTTGACAAATGTTAGCCATGTAAAAGCATGAGTCTGGCACACGATAAGTTTATCATCACTTCTCTTTTCCCAAGTGGTCGGCCAACAGGACTGACCTTGCCCAGAGACACACGTGCTCTCGGCAGTAACTCTGGATGGTGCGTGGCAAGCTTCGCTATTGCTGTCACAACAAAACATAGAAGCCTCGATTGTGATGCTTTTCTAAAGGCTGCAGTTCCTGAGCCAAGCGCCACATCTCCTAAACCCACACGACTTCCCAACGACAAGTGAACAGCTTCAGTAAAAACGTAGAAAAAAGAAGGTAAACTGTACTACGGAGGAAATTAGTCAAGTGTAATATACCTTGATGCAATGTTTTCATACAAAAGCAGTTCTAAACTCTCAAAAAGTTCACGAGCAGCATCTTTGTGAGATGCACCGCCCCCTCCATGCTCCCCAATGGCCCAACATAGTTGTAATGCCAACTCAGTCTGTTGAACAATCATGGAAGCAATCATTCAACATATAATAGTAACGAGTTTTCCCCCTTTTACTGTCCTTACTCCTCATCCTTGCTGGGAGAATTCTAATTGAGAGTCAACTTTTTCTAATGAAATGTTACAACCCACTTGACAAGTCATTTTAGCAAAATCTTCGAATATGCATAAAATGTTGACCCCCTTCCACTTAAAATGCCCATGTCAAAATGTAGTCAACCAATCATTACAGAACAGCCAATATTTTAAACTTGACCAAGGCTACTGACCTTGCTGCGACTGTCATAAGCTTCACCAAGGCTGTTTACTATAGGTTTCTGCAAAGTACATGGAAGTTTGTATTACCGTTAGTAAGAAAGACAGGCTAGCTATTCCTGAGAAACAGAAGTCTACCAGATGAACATAATAAATTCAGCAGACATACAAAACACATTGGCCATCATTTCAATCATTATTTCTCAGAACCTCCATCCCAGTTGTAGAGGTACGATTTGCAATGTTGAGTCAATACAAAAAATATTATTTTTCATGGAATTTGACAAGGATTTGCTCGATTTCCAAAAATTGTAAGACGCATAATCTCTAGTACTTTTTTTTGTTTAGTTTGCAACGGTTATAGTTTTACATTCTCAAACTAAAAATAAATAGGGTTATCTGCACATTAGGTCCAAAGTTTCTGTGAGATCCCTTATTAAGCCTCCAGGTCATTATTTTAATATCTTGACCTCCACCAGCATACTAAAAGGAGGGCGTTGCCGTTGGTAACTTCCATAAGCATTTTGGCATTAACAGCTAATACAGTCCAAAACAATTTCTTATTTTAAACAAGTAGTAAAAACAGTATTAAATCAATTTCTTATTAAGGTTTTATATATACATTTTTTGAGACGAAATAGAGTACCAAACATATAAAAAAAATGGAGAAGGGGAAAAAAGAAAAAGAGAGGAACAAATGGCTACATTTTGAAAAAATGCACCAGATCATGACCTCATCACCAATCCTCGCTCAGAGTGGGAAGCTTATGAGTTAAATAAGAAAAGGGTGATATTATTTAAACAGCTAAAGTAAGAAAAATTCACGTTTAATAATTTTAAATGTAAAATTTTCAGATGCTAATCTTCGTATTTGCTTATTTAATGCTAAATATACAAAATCTTTTACAAGACTTTATTGTGCAATAGAAATAATTGTCAAACACAAAAAAAAGTACCAACGAAGAGGGGAGGAAAAGTTGAAAGGTCATCATTTCAATTAAAAATTCTAAAAGAAAAAAAAAACATGAGCAAAAATGGTCTGAGGCAAGAGCATGACTTGATCATGCATGTTAAGCTAGTTAGGACGATTAAGTCACACTTTAGCTTTATTCCTAAATCTACGACAAATATCCATCCACCTAATACTAACTTTTCTGAGGCTGATCCTAATAAAATAAAGCTTCAATCAAGGACAGATCAGAAGAAAACTCAGATACAACAATCACCAGAAGGATACCTTCAGAAGTGCTATGACATCAGGTGATCGGTGAAATGCAGCAAGCATGAACCCTAAGAGCCTTTTCTGAACCTACAAGAACTGACGCAAATAAATCATAAATATTCTGGAACACAAAGCCCAATGAGTAACTGAAAAACACACCGATAACTATTATTTATAGCAAAACAAAAGGAAAAGCCGCTATCTAGCCATTCTTGCAGAAACTATAGGCACTGGCAGGTCAATCAATTTTTCTTTTCTTTTTTTAAGGTCAAGGTCACACATTAGTTATCATTCTGTTCCCTCCATATAATTCCAGAATCACAAAAGAAGCAGGTTGGAGTACCAAAGAGAACGTATATTGGATGGGAACTCCAATAGACATGCTTCCACAACACCAGGACAGAGGTAAATAACCACATTTGAGACGTGCAAGAACCATACTATAAGAAGAGTATGAAAAACATTAAATAGCAATATCATTGGTTTCAAACATAATGAACTGTGCAGGTATAGGTGATCTATTCTATTTTACTTACGAATCATGCAGCTGCATCTTTGCAAAGAGCACTATGTTCCGGTAACAATAATAACAGTATTGGTATCAATACCAGATATTCAAGAGCTTAAGATATCAATCACCACATACACTTATTCACCCAAAACATCTGAACGATATCACCCCGATCATAAGAACGTTTAAACTCTAGATCCTGTGGAATGTCTGACGGCTTAGGAAGCTCAATCATGGCAGAATTAGACAAATATATTCTCCTGGCGGAAAGGTAAAAAACAAAAAAAAAAAAACACCCAGCAATAATTGGGAAATGGATGACAAGGAACAGTTCCAGGATCAACTCCAAATTCCTTCAAAAGGGAATTTACCTCATACAAGAACACCTTCTCAGGAAAAAGCGTTGAATGTCTTGTCATAAGCAACGGAATCAGTGCACATATTAAAGCTGCAAGATTTGAATCTGTCTTGTAAGCGTAATAAAAAACCCAACACATAAACGAATGTCAAGATATAGGTAGGTCATACAAACATTCACATCATGCAATGCTATAGCAAAATAGACATCAAGAAGACGAGGTGCCATGTTGAGTGCTTGTTTCAGCTTGTCAGATTGATGGGAGCTCATTGCTGTCTGCAGTGCTGCAGCCATCCCCGGAGTAGTCCAATGGCGTTGCTGAAACATCAACTAGAGAATCAACAAAAAGGTTTAAAGGGAAATGCTAACAAGTGCTCTAAGGGCACTAGTTAAGCATCTAAAAATGGAAATATTTTTTTCATTGAAAATCAACAAAAGTGTATGCAATAACATCATTCAATGCTCAAATGCTAGATCCCAACGAAAAACATTTCCATATTTGTATTCTTAGCAAGTGCCCTCAGGGCACTAGTTTGCATGACCTTTAAAATCTATTATTTCTAATTAAAAATAAATCAATAGGCAAGTTCAAAACCATTTCAATAGAATAAAATCTGCACTAAATTCTAGAATTCAAGTTCATTTAAAATTTTTTGGGACATTCAATTAAACCGTTAGAATCCAGAACTGAGGGACAAACAGGACAAAAATACACATACCAAGAAGCAGATGTTACCCTAATGCTACATCAATCAATAACTATCACTACCGAATGGCACACACGTAATAAATATCCTTGACTCCATTATTTCTGGATATGAATGTCCATATCAGCCTCCATTTAAAAATTTATCCTGCCAACAATAGTGCATGTCATAAAATCCTCTCATTCAATATAGCACATGCCAAGGAATTCTATTATTTTCGTCCCCCAAGCACCTCAATAGAAGCAAAGTAAATGCAGCAGGTAGTGCAGTGAAGCCTGCAAATTTCAAGCATACACCAGTGCTACGATGAACACTGTTGTCATTCCTAAAACATTTTCTGGTTATTGATTATTAAAATTATGTCCATTTTAAAATTCCTATGCCAAAGTAGCTCAACCAATAGGACAAGCAGCATTGTAGAGTTTTACTGTTGTCAAAAAACAATCCCCTGAAATGGGACTAGATGCATATTAGTTAAGATCATAGTAGTCAATCCCGGATAGCGGCGCGTAGCGGCCGACCCCGAAAGTGGGATAGCAGGATGACCGCTATTTTGGTTTTTTTAAATACATTTTTATATAATTCATAGTCTAACGCTATATACATATAAATACTAAAAAAAGGCAAATATTACCTAAATACCTAAATAATATTTCAAAATAATAAGGTTAAGTACAATATTCCAAAATTATAAGGACATGAGGGTCAAAATGGAAAAATATCGGGTGTAATATGTAATATTTTCTATTTCTTTGTAAAAAGGGCTTCCCTAATTTAAAATTTTAAATCGATTCAGCGGGCGCAGCAGAGTCACGACTCCTTCACACTCCCGTCTCTCTCAGGTACGGCGACTTCATATCTGGTAATATTCCTTCCTCCCTCTCTCTCTCTCCTGCCCTAGCCGCATCCACCCTCCCATCTGCCGACAGGAGAGGGAGCGCGAAGCGGCGGAACGGAAGAAAGGGGTCGGAGGTCGTTTCTTGACCTAATTTTTGGACAGAAAAGCACGAAATTATCCTTCAAATCCCAACCCAACCGACAAAAGTGAGAGGCTGTTCGTAATTTCCGAAGATATAACCCGCGATTCGTGCCGCTACAGGCGCGATGATGATGCGCGACGCGATTTGAAATCAATCGCGAGGGCTGCCTGCTACGCGACGCCGCTATAGCGCGATTAACTACTCTGGTTAAGATTGGTTAGCAAGGGGATTAATCACTCCTCCCAATCGTGCAGCTGAGTTGTGAGTAAAGAAAGCACCAGTGTCACTTGCATATTGCAATCTACATGCGCGATGGACAATATCAAAAGAAAATTAAAAGTTGAGAATAATTAGGATCATACCGTAAGGCCATCATTTTCATCCTTAAGAATCTCAAGAAAAAGAGGATCAGCCACAGCAATTGTATTGCTATCCTCATATTCAGAGTCTCCGCCTCCATTCCCTATGGTTGATCCAGTATAAGCTTCGTCCATGAGTGCAAGTAGCATCTGCATACAGGGGGGATTATCGTTGTCATATCAACTGCAAATATTTTAGTTCAACTGTATTCAATTAAAGTTGAAAAACAACCTCAGGAGCCGCACTTTTCTGAATTGATGCTATACTGCTGCCAATTAGTGGTCCAGAGCTCCGTTCCACCTTTTCCAAAGCCACAACCAGTACTAGTAAAGAGGAGGAAGAAAGATGTCAAAATGGCAAATTTCTGGATCAGTTTTGCTTATAAGATTCTTTTGCATGCTTATCAATACACACAACAATTAGTTGTGAAATGATATAGGCCCTTGATAAGTCAATGGACCTGTTGTTTTCATCCCCATTTTGTGGTTTTTATGAATTGAACCCCTTCTGTTCATTTATGTGGTATTGAGCAATTTTAGGTTTTTTCCCTCCAATCTCATCTAAACTTCCAATTTGCCACATCTTTACTCTCGTCAGCAAAATGCTGTCTTTTGGTAAATGTGTTCGTCCTGGGAAGCAAGCTTTCTGGGGAATTGATTGAAAGAATGTCTGCAATTCGGTTTGTAGGTTCTTCAAATGGAGTAGGTGGGTATTTGGAAGTGGGAAGACATTGGTTTGGCTGGGATGCTCCAAGCCACCTCATTTTTTGGCACAAAGATGGGCCTTTCATTAAAAGCCCACTTTCTTGCCCCGGAGGGAGCATCAAGTGACCCAGAAAAAGAAAGGGAAAAAAGCATTCAAATTTTGTGAAAAAACCCACACATCCAATCAGGGCAAAACAGTTGAGAATAGGGGCTAAAGTAGCGAGCCTGAAAACTGCAACTTACTCCAAGGGATGAAATGACCCCAAATAATACATGGAGATTAAGAAGTAGACAGCAAGATGACTCATGACTGGTGAATGAACTCACTTGGTAAGTCCACAAGTGATGTAAACAGCGGAAGAAATGACCCTGGAGACACTAGGCCAGGAAAAACACCCAGAAATGATTTTTCTAATCTGCAAAAAAAGACAGGCAGATGTTAGCCATTACTCTTAATTACACAAAGATGGCTGATCAAATCAAAGTCAACCAAAAACATGCAATGACTATCCAACTGTTCTTTCTTTGTTTCTTTTAGTAATGTTTTTCCTTCATCAAACAACAGGATTTCATTTTATCAAAGCTTATTAAGCTTGGACATGCTGTTCTCCATCACTACATGTGGGCAGCTATTCCAAATATGCTGGAGCTTATTACTTTCCAAGATAGCCCTTTTGTAGAATGAAGCCAATGGCTAATCAGCATGTCAGCCTAGATCCCCAGCCCCATGAACAGACATGCCAGCCAAGGGATGGCAAGTTTCAGCATCTCACGTCCAAGGTGGTAGACTTCTGTGATCCTCAGGGAACACTTACCATCTATGCTTTCTATCCCACCATGAAACACTACCAAAATTTTGTATCAGGAATATGTTTTGACAATAAGAATATCTTGCACCAAACAAACATTATCCAGTTATTGAGTTCGTAAGGAAAATATTTTCTTTTCTTAGGTGATGAAAAGATGTAACTTATAGAGGCCAAAATGATATGCAGTAAACTTACTTCTCCCCATTCCATGAAATCAGCTTCAGTAGTAATGGGAAAAACTGAAAACACAAAAGTTTTAGTAGGCAATACTTCATGTGTCTAAGCAATGCATATATAGAGAGTAGGGAATAAAACATTACATTCATGCATTACAGTTTATATCTCTCAAACCCAAAACCCAGTTACCCTCAACAATAAACGTTTCCAGCAATTACCCAAATGTTTGCCAGAACCATTTACTAAGTGGTCATGCGAGAGCCAATTGCTAAAACAGTGCTCGCTCATCCATCGTGCTCAATTCCAAGGAACATAAGGAACTTGTGAAGCCCAAAAAATACATGACATAATTCACCCGAACATAGATGCTAATGCATTGTACTATTTCATTGAGTTTCGGGTTACAGTATCAAGGATCAGATCAGGCTCAGATTTCTAGCTTCTAAATTACCTGGTCTATAAGAAAACCACGATCACTCCGCAACGAATAATGAGTCTCTACTCTGAATGATTAGATGTACATTTACTTAACAATAAGTAACACTCTCTCGGTTCCAAAATAAGCGTCCACAATTCCATTTCGGGATGTTCCAAAAAGAAGTGTCCACTTTGCATAATTTCCCTTCTGGAGCTACAAGAAAGAATGGTGAATACAATTTTTTCTTGGACATACACCAAACACTTCGTGCCCTCTCATTTTTATAGTCAAAGACTCGTAAAATTATGTGCCAATTCAAACATAGACACTTATTTGGAACGAGGGGAGTAACATTCATGTCCTCCATTCCAAAATATATGTCCTATATGAATTGACACACTTTTTTAGGAGAGCATTTGATCTTAGAAATGAGTGGCCGCAAATGGTTTAATCTTGGGTACCAGAAAAAATGTGGGCACCATCCTTTCTTGTAACTGCAAAAAGGAAAGTTATCAAAGTGGATACTTACTTTGGGAAACCCCAAACAAGGATAGTGGACACTTATTTTGGAGGTATATGTTAATGATTCCACATCTTAAAAGAAGAGAATTAAAAGATTGCAGCCTAAATAAGAGCATTACTCTTCCGTCACTCAAGTTGAACAGAACCTCTATAAGTTGGATTTCGCACATCTCCCTCAACAGAAAGGGACGTTACAATCATACTAATTCTCATTGTTACTAACATTTGGAGATAGCAAAATACCTGAGGGAGTAAGGTAGGAAATGCAGTTAAAAATTTTCTCCTGTTCACGTTAAGAAAATTAAGTGTTGCTTCTGCAACCACAGGGTCTGCAAACTCGCTGCAGGCAATATAAGCAATACATTTAGCTTATTTTGTTAAATTAAGAGAAATGCATGTCAACATAATAAAGTAATCAAGACTATTAAATGCAAGAAGATATGAAGAAAAAACTGTAGAGAGTAAACGATGGTCAAGGGATCATGCATTATGAGAAGAAATTACTGTATATCTCACCGGCTCAAGCATGAACGAAAAAATGTTCTAAGACTAGGATCCGCATCATGTAGAACCACATCTCCGAAATCAAGGAAAAATTGAAGAATGACCTGAATAATCGAGGAGAATGGACAGTATAAGCATAATGTGTGAAGAAGCGGGTTTTTTTGAGCAAGCATATAATGATTCAGAAGTAATCACTGAATCACTATTGACATTCTAGATGATCCATAATATGGCTAGGGATTCGGGGAAGGGGGTGAAGAAGAGCAAGAAACACTGTTCGTTCAGAAAATTGCTAAAAGATTTTAATACAAGAGCGCAAGAAACTTAACCAGACAACGATAACTACCAAAATGTCCATATCCAAAAGAGATGCCGTACAACACAAATATAGGTAAAATGTTTCTGCAGTAACAGTTTCTGATTAGTATCAGCATAGTAGATAAGTGACTGTCGCTTCAAGGAATTTTCTTTTGCCCGATCAAATTCTCAGTGCACACTACCCTCGAGAAAGTCACAATTAACTGCCGACATGTATGCAAAATCTTTTATTAATACTCCCTCCACTGCCCTCAACCAGCCACACAAACACAAAGAGAAGGGGATGGGGAAAGCTTGAACCCAATTCCTACACTACTTAATAGGAGCGCAATTGAAATTCCTGGCAAGTTATACATTTGTGCATAAAAAGTAAGGGAAAAAGTCCTACATATCATTTTTTTTTAGTCTTCGGGGGGTTGCATCCCCAAACTTTAAGGTTAAGTTTCCACTAGTTTCTTTCTCAATTTTGATCCTTATTTTAAAAAGAAAGTTGTTCCTTTACTCATATGTTGTACGAAAAAAGAATAGAGTCTTGGTGCAATTCAAAGGAACATCTTTAGAAGTAAAATTAAACTACTGAAAAATTCCACTTTGTCAATGTGACCATCTTATGGGACGACGGGAGTACTCAGCTGGTATTAAAAGTGATTTGTCATGACAACATATATGTCTCTATCATAATTTATGTATCCCCCTGTATTTCTGACACGTCAAAGTGACTTTTTTTTTCACCGCCTCACATAAATCCTTATAGAGGTTCAAAGTTACAACCTTATCATAGTTTCTTGCATCTTGGCACATCTCCCACTGTCAACATTGTACATTACTTGCACCGTTCACTTCAGTTTGACATTAACCTACAGTGTGGAAACAGCATCTTCTAACGGCCTATCTATTTTGAAATATCGATCCGTATGACAAATCATTTAGTTCAAACAATGGTAACGACTTGAATGATTGACATATTAACCAAATTCAGCACTATATACATTCCCGAGGTTATTAGTTGTGAGTTCAGTATAAGAAATATGTTTCTAAATCAGTAGACAAGGTATGGCTCAACATTATATTAAATTTGACATAACCAAAATTTTTGCCGATAAGGGAATCATTAATTTTGACAGCACATCAGTAAACCTAGCAGTATAATAAGGTTAGGGCTTTAAAAATTAGTAAAAGAAAAATAATGGAAAGAGTAGTCTCTTACCAATAAAAGAAGGCCATTAGAGGTTTGAGACTGAGAAATGGAAGCAACGGAACGCTGGAAGATCTTATTAAGCTGAGGATAAACCCTAGCAATTAAATTTTCGGAATTCTCGGCTTTACACAGCTCGAGAAGCTTCTTCACCTGTTATTAATGTGAAATCCGGAAACACAGTCAAATCAAAAGAGAATCAGTAATTCAAACTGAAGAGAGCTCAGAGAAAGAGAGACAGAGAGAGGGGCGAACGGACCGAGTGAAGAAGAGAAGGATCGGAGGCGGGATCGCCGGCGAAATTGGAGTCTCTGGCATTGGATGATACCGTTCTGAGATGAATTTCCGACTGCTTCTCTCGCTCCCCCATTTTCCAAATCGTTTCAATCAAAACTCTGCTTCTACAGTTCTACTTATAACGTGCTCACCGGCAACATAAACGAATTATGGTGGGCCTATTTTATCTGAACATATTGGGCCTTATATTTGGAGCGAGTTTTCTAAGCCCGCTAAAATATTTCTAGGCCTGGGCCCTAGGAGGCCGGGATCAAAGTCAACAACCCCACCCCAAAACCAAATTGAGTCACAATTAATTTCTCGCGCACACAATTCTTTTCTATCTCTTATTCATTTATTTTTTAAATTATTAGCTTATCTCATTTTGTATTTACAGCTCAAAAATAAAACATAATTAAGATATTAAAATTTTTAATTAATTATTATAAAAGATATAGCGGAAAAAAAAGGGGATTTGATAAAATTAAAAATTTTAATTTATCAATTTATTTATTCATTCAATTTATATTTTATTATTCAAATATTCTACTCCTTGGAGCCAAATTTAGGGTTACAAATTTATTTTTGGAATGATACACAGTAAATGGTCATTTTTCTTTCAATTATATTTATGAATATCTAAATATTCAGAATTACCATCTCTTTTTATTGCATGATTAGTTCTAAAGTCATGCAATTTTTTGTTGACTGGACTTGTAATAGTCAAACAATATATCAAATTATAAAATTAACAGAAAGAAAAACATATAAAAAAAAGTCCTACTTTATGGACCTTGTCAAGAGTTGACTTTAGCAAAGGGGTTTTACACAGTAGTTGAATCTTTCTTTCCCATATCCCTGTCTTGCTTCAGATACATTGCATGACTTCAGTTTTGTTCAGTTCAGCAATGGTGAATTTGAAGTTTGAATCCATAACCCAATTCCAAGTAGCAATTTGACATTGTAAAATAATTTGAACAATTCTCTTTGATTTTACAACCAGAATATTTCGCAACTTGGTCTCATCAAAACATGGTATAAATAGGTTGCCTCTCAACCCTTTCTATACACACATCATAAACATATATATCATTCTCTCCTCATTTACATACAGAACAACAAATCATGAAGACTTCATTAATCTTTTCATTTTTCTTGGCTGCTCTATTTTTCAATATTGCATTGGCCGATTCCTCGGCTAATCGTGGTCATCATCATCATCATCACCATCACCATCGTGATCGTAGCCATCAAGAGTTTCGTCGTTGCCTCGACCATCGTACTGGCAACTCCATTTCGCAACTACTTTACGGCCCAAACAACTCTTCCTTCACATCCATTTGGCAAGCCAATATTAACAACAAAAGATTTGACTTACCCTCAACCCCTAAACCTTTTCTCATCTTGACACCGGTAGACGAATCCCAAATCCAAACAGCAGTTCTTTGCTCCAAGAGACATGGTATCAAGTTGAGAATCCGGGGCGGAGGCCATGATTTTGAGGGCATCTCCTACACTGCAGAAGATCCAGTTGCCATGCTTGACCTCACTAACATGAGATCAATAAGTGTTGACGTGGCGAGCAAGACGGCGTGGGTTCAAGGTGGTGCAACTCTTGGCGAACTCTACTATAGGATCTCAGAGAAAAGCAGGACACTTGCCTTTCCGGGAGGTACGTGGTCGACTGTAGGAGTAGGTGGATTGATTAGCGGCGGAGGTTATGGAACACTCAATCGGAAATATGGCCTTGCTGCTGATCATGTATTAGATGCTCGCATGGTCGACGTGAATGGAAATATTCTCGACAGAAAATCAATGGGTGAAGATCTGTTTTGGGCCATTAGGGGAGGTGGCGCTTCGAGTTTTGGGGTCATTGTTGCATGGAAGCTAAGTTTGGTTGACGTCCCAGAGACTGTGACCGTGTTCGCCACCACGAGGACTTTGGAACAAAATGCAACAACCATCTTCCACAAGTGGCAATCCTTTGCGCCCAATGCTGATAGAGATTTGTTCCTGAGAGCCCAATTGACTACAACAGTTTCCGGTACTAGTGGGAAGAAAACCGTTCTTATTACATTTGATGGGGTGTTTTTGGGCAGAGTCGATAGGTTCATTAGCTTGATGCAACACGGTTTCCCCGAGTTAGGATTGGTTAGAGAAGAGTGCACAGAGGTGAGTTATGCTCAATCTGCCCTTGTAATTTCAGGTTTCTCGAGTCAAGCTCCACCACAAACATTGCTTAACCGGAGTGCCACCGCTGAGTTTGCTATAAAAGGCAAATCCGACTTTGTCCAGAAGCCGATTCCTATTGAGGGAATCGAAGGGATGTGGAGAATGTTTCTCAAGATTGACGTGGGCACTCCAAATTTCGTGTTAAGTCCCTACGGCGGGAGGATGAATGAGATTCCGGAATCTACAATTCCCTTCCCACATAGAGCGGGGAACTTGTACGTGCTTCTCGAATGGGCTAATTTGGACACTGCACGACCAACGTCGACCACCAGACGCATCAACTGGATCAGAAGCGTCTACAACTACTTGGGTCGTTATGTTCCCAATTCTCCGAGAAATTCCTACATAAACTACATTGATCTAGACTTGGGTACAAATGCCAAAACTTACGCTGAAGCAAGCATTTGGGGCACTAAATACTTTGGAAATAACTTTGAAAGATTGGTTCGAGTGAAGAGCAAGGTGGATCCCAACAATTTCTTCAGCCATCCACAAAGTATTCCTCCTTTTCCGTCCTTATTTTAAGGCATATACATAACGTTCTTGATCTCAAGAGGAAAATAGTAACTTCCATTTGTTTGTTGATTTAATTTTTTGATACATATAATAAGCTTCCTGTGTATTAATCTCAAATTTAATTCATTATTAATTAAAACTTAAAAGCAACAACATAGACCGTCGAAGAACAAACAATGCTTGTCAGGTTTACAAAGTCCAACTCGGTAACCACCCATCTGGCAGTACTTACCGCAATCAACCGAGAGCGACTCACAGCAGTTATTCCGACAACCTGCTTTGGCTGTGCCTATGTCAATTGCTACAATAACAAACAAATTATGATGTTAGAAGTAGAAGAAATTAATAAATCACCAGAACAAAGAATATGTGTCATTTTTTACAGCCATGTGAGATGAGATATTATTTGTGACAGAAAATCCAAATTAAGGAACGTTACCAACTTACTTTTGCCCAAGGTCGAAGATGGAATCGAAGCTACAATAACAAAAAGAAAAACAGCAATTAATTTTCCAAATGCCATGCTTCTCTCTCTCTCTCTCTCTCTCTCTCTCTCTCTCTCTCTCTCTCTCTCTGTCTCTCTCTCT
>JAOTQG010065396.1:0-14314 GCA_025631175.1 Iris virginica
GTGGCTCTCTGTATTTTTTGCTCCGGCTCGCTCATCACCTAGATCTATTTAGAACTATACAAACACACGCAGATGAGATGGGTTATGTACGGAAGAAAGAAGCTTTACTCCCTTCTCCTCTTTGCTGGGTGAAAGCTGAGAAGGAAAAGAGAGAAGGGAAGCAAAGTCAAAGAGGTGCAGACGTGCAGTGAAAGAGAGGGAGAGAGAGGAGATAAATTATTTCAGATGTCAGTTTGTGGAGAGGAGAGAGAGAGGAGAGAAGAGAGAACTTTATTTTAAAAGTGGTAGTAGAAGAGAGAGAAATGTAATAAAATATTAAAATAATATGATGTGATATATAATGAGATATAGATATAGGGGTAATAGATGGAAAATAAAATTAAAGTAAGGTGATATGTGTGATATTTGAGGATTAAATTTGATATGTGATCGAATATTCTCCGTATTCACGGTATTCCCATATTCTCTCAAATCTTATTCATGATCTAGCCCTAAGTGTAAGAAAAAATTGAAAAGAAATTATAAGAAAACCAAGGTAGTAGAGAACAAGAAATCCACAAATATTTTGTTCCGAAACCGTGTAAATCTTAGCGGGAGAGGAGAACACACCCTAGGTATTTCATTAGGTAGACAAAAGAAACTAACCCTACAAAAAAAATTAATTATAAACAAAATTCAGAACTTACATTTCAAATACCCTACCTAATATGCAAAGGCTTGCGCCCGACTAATTCTAGGAGATGGCCACCAGTCCCTCAAAGGCATATCGCCCTATGTGCCTCGCATGGATCCCGTATTCCCTACAACTGCTACTGCTGCAAAACCAACCCCCATACACTGTCGTGATAACATGCTGCAATGCTGATTGTTCCACCAATTGAGAAGTGCACGGAGAGACTCAAACCCATTACCATAAGGATCAAGGGACCTCCTACTAGCTATTACTCTCTCCTACTCATAGATATCTAAGCATAAAATGCATGCATCATAATTTGACATTTATACATTGTCAAATTCTCAATGATTGATTGAAATACTATTGAGTTATTATAATTCTTTCGACATTTCCCTTAAATTTTCAATTTTTTGCACCACGTCGGACACAAGTATATCTAATCACTTTACATTGTCAATCAATCAAACAGCAGAGTGCCAACTACCTGTGTCAATCTACAACCCATCTTAACCAGATACTTTTCTTGTTGGATTTTTCAACATTCAATTTATTTGCACACAATTCATACCTCTACCTGGCATGCATCATCGAGATTGTTAGCTCATTTACAGAACATTTCCCTGAGGTGTGGTCTGTTGCTGAAGAACTTGTGTCAATAAAGAATGCTGGTTTCTTCGGCGTAGGCAGTGGCATGCTTTCATTTGTAAGCATTGAGACGACTTCCGACATAGATGGCCTATCGTTTGCATTGTCCTGTGCGCATAACAGACTCACCTGAATGCATCTCAGTGCTTGCTCACTAACGCAATCTTCCATTGTTGCATCGATTAGCTCTACTGCTCTACCTTCGTTCCACAGTTCCCATGCCTGAGCCACCAAGTCCAGGTTTCATGTACAATTAATACTTGTCAACATTTACTTTCTTGTTGGACAAAATTCGATAGAAAGATCGATGCCAAGTGAAGGAGGGAATTAAGGGGCGGTTGGAATATTCAGTTTTGAAACTTACTAGTCCGATTAGGTTGAGTTGGTGTTCTGAATGATAGCCATTGCTATTCCTTCTGCTGCTCACTATCTCTAGTAGTAGAACTCCGAAACTGTAAACATCTGACTTCATGGAAAAAATTCCATTCATGGCATACTCTGGAGACATGTAACCACTGAGAATTGGACAACAATTGAGTATGTATGCATTTAAAACATTGGTGTGTTGAATATGTGATGATTAACTCAATGCAGGCTAATATATTTTGACTTACTATGTTCCGACAACTCGAATAGTGTTTGCTTCAGACACATTGACCCCAAAGATTCTAGCCATGCCAAAATCTGATATTTTGGGGTTGAAGTTGCTGTCTAGTAAGATGTTGCTTGCCTTCAAGTCTCTGTGAATGATACGCAGCCTTGAATACTTGTGGAGATAAAGAAGCCCTTGAGCAATTCCTTCGATGATATTGAAGCGGGTAGTCCAGTTCAATGCCTCTTTTTTATCGGGATCTGTTTCACCATACTGTTCGGTTACAAATAAGACAGACTACTAACCGAGGATAATCCTGATTTTAAGAACTTGAATGAGTTGCTGGATTGCTTACTAAAGAGGAAGTAATCCAAGCTTTTGTTAGGCATATATTCATAAACTAAAATCTTCTCTTGCCCTTGAATGCAGCATCCTATCAGCCTAACAAGATTTGTGTGCTGAAGTTTAGCAATTAGCAGAATCTCATTTTTAAACTCCTCCAGTCCTTGTCCTGAACTCTTAGAAAGTCTCTTTATTGCTAACTCTTGCCCATCGAGCAGTTGTCCCTGAAATATGTATCATCTTGATCAGTGACTTGAACTCCCCAAGTATCTGTAGCAAAAGCCTAAAGTTTACCTTATAAACTGGCCCAAAACCACCCTCTCCAAGCTTATCCTCGCTCGAAAAATTGTTCGTGGCAGCTGCAATGGTTGCAAAGCTGAATGAATGCAACTCTTCGCTCATCTTTTCATCTTTAGTGTAATAATCATTTTGGCTACTTTCTAACTCAAGTAGTAATCTCTCCTGGGCTCTTCTCCTCTTGCCTATCCATTAATTACGAAATTTAAGCATCTATATATATCAAGTAAAATGAGATTCTCTAGTGAAAATTTATTACTCTTTGTCCCTAAATGAGTGTCCTGTTTGATTGAAAAAAGATGAGACTTTTCATCAAACAGGACACTCATGCAGGGACGGAGGGAGCAGAAGATGTGCTCACCTCTCCGTCTGCGCCTTCTTATCGCTACACAACAACATGAAGAGAATAACAGAAGTAGGATCAAACTTGCTGACCCGATTAACGTTCTCACCCACTGCTCAAGTCCTGCATTGAAAGACAAATCTCAATAACTGCAATGGTGTAGATTACGCTCCGATACTGTAATTCTTACACTAAATCTGTAAAGCATGATTGAAGCTGTCTAATAGTATGTGTTTTCCCAGGTTTTCATAATTACAGTTAATTCTAGTTGACATATATTTGAAACCATATGTAATAATTCATTTAGCCACTGAAAGAGCAGTCGAACTTATAACACACTGAATCATCTCAAAGTTATGTAAACTAACCTCCTTTAAGTGTTGTAACCATATAAGCTTGGTCGAGAGAGCTAAGAGTCTTCTGGAGGTTCACACCCTGACCATAAAGGGTGCATCCAGTTCTGTTGTAAGTAGTAGCAGCAAAGGCAGTACACGAGCAGTTATTCCGGCATGCTGCTTCGCAATCAAAGAGACTCATATTGGAGTTATCATCATATCTGAATCCATTTCCATAAAGAAGACCCTGTTCTGTCGCGAAAAACCAATAATCCTTTCTCCTACATTGCGGCCATTCATAATCCTCACACCCCGGAGGGATAGGCGCAGAGGTACCATTTGTTGGAAAACAACTGCCGAAAGGTCCTGAATCCTGCAGCTCCGAAATGTGACCATTTGGAAGCATAGTGTACCTAGGCGTTCTGGTATTAGTTACATTCTCATCAACGGAATACGTAAAATACTTCTCATCTGCATTTGAAACAAAACTGAATTCAAACCCGGCTTCAATGGATGATCTTCGCACATTTGCAAAAGTCCCATTGCGCCACGGACCACTTCTCCAGACAATGTTGCCTCTCCACCGGATAATGATCTCAGTACTAGTAATGTTAGGATCTGCACCAAAGGTGAAAGAACCCGGCGCAGGCAAAACATCGCTTCTCCAGGAAGTGAGTGACCAAACATGCCCTGTTCTGTAGTTAATCCCAAGCTTCATTCCGGGCAGAAGGGTATCAGTAGGAAAATCAAAGCTTTGCCACAACACTCGGATCACCGACCCGTTCGGATTCATCTCCATCAGTGCAAAATTACCCGTGTCCAAAAGCGTGGCATTCAGATTTGCAGTTGGTGAAAGTGATACAGAGTTGAGTACAATAGGAATGGTACCAGCGGTGGAAGAAATCTTGAGCCTGGCGTCAGAGTCGATGATGAGGGTGCCGGAAGCATCAGGGACGGGTGCGTTGCGATTCGCCACCCAGAGGGCGTTGCCGTTGCCGTCGGAAGAGAGCACGTTGTAGAAAATGCCCAAGTAGCGGTAAGGGGAGCTGCCAAGGCTGAAGAATAGCATTTTGAAGTTGCCATTTGGGGAGGTTAGTGACTCCCAGTCCCTGAGAAGCTGCACAGGTCGGAGTAGTGTATTGTTTTGAGAGTAACAAGTTTGAAAGAAGAAGAAGAAGAAGAAGGAGCATAGGAATAGAATGATGATAGTATTGACTTTTGATTTGGAAGCCATAGCTGCAAGAATTGATCGAGGCATGAAGAAAACTGGTAATAATTGGGTGTCATTTGATATGTGCTAGCTAGCTAGCTGTATTTGACTGTTTTGAGCCTCTGACCAATCTTAATCAAAAATAAATCTGAGAATGGGACGTCTTTATATCTTTGTTTCCAGTTGACAATTCACTAAAAATAGTAACCATAAAAGTTTGACTTTGAGCAACTTCTTTTGACTTTATTCTTTGATTTTTTTCAAAGATTATATTCACAATACTATCACTATTTTGAGATTAATTATGCTCATTTAGATACTTTCTTCTTTGCAAAAATTGGAATATCCAATTACTGTACTGGTATTTAATATATATTTATAAATATTTCAAATTATAAAAATTAATCATATTCAGTAAATTATTATTTCAAAAAAAAAAAAATATACAGCGTGTGGGTTGGATTTTATTAGTATCACTCCCTCCCAAATTACTGATATATGTTCAAAAGTATGATTAAAAAAGTTAAGACCGTAGGAGTAATTTTTTTTTATAAGGTCGGATATTCTATCTTATTTGTTGTTTCATTTTCTGTTATCTCATTCAAACTGTTATATCCTAATATTTTAAATTCTTACGCTTTAAAATATATGAGACAAGCAATGAGACACGTAAAATCCGAATTCAATTTGCACACAGTTGAGCTAGCGATTGACGGCATGTCGGAATGTAGAAGAAAGAGTTCAAAAGAAAATTGCGGTTGCGGCACCTCCAATGTGAACGGACCGACGGCGTTATTGCAAGTCTCTTCCTCGAGGGTTTCAGGGTAACAAATTTCTCTTGTTTTCTTCTGCTTTTCCCCCTAGAGGGTAAATGCAATCCTGACCTGATTGGAGGCCCGGCCAAAGCTGATTAGAGCATGGAGCTCAAAGCGGTAAATTCATACTGTTTATCATTCCAATCAATCTAGTCTCTGTCTTTCCCTTTCACTTCAACTTCATTACTACATTGCCTTTCAATTTGCAACGTAGTCTGATCGCTTTATTGTAGCCTGATAATTTTATTCAAAATAATGTGCTTGCAATTACAGTATCTACAGTTTCATCTACATGATTTTGCATTGATCCCCAATTTTGGTGCGTTGCCAATCATTGATTTGATTTGCTAAGCAGTTCCAAACATTTCCTCAATTATACAACTCTGCGGATTTTCATTTTGGAACTCGTGTCTGATGAATTTACATGTGTTTTGTACGTTTTACCTGGCACGCATCATCGTAATTGTTAACTCGTTTACGGAAAAGTTCCCCGATGTGTCATCTTTCTTCGATGCGTCATCCAATGAGGATGAACCATTGTCCATAAAGAATGCAGGTTGTTTTGGTGCAGGTAGTACCATAGTTTCGTTTGTAAGCATTGAAATGACATCTGAAATTGAGGGTCTGTCAACTGCATTGTCCTGTGCACATAACAAACTCACATGAATGCATCGCAACACTTGATCTCGAGAGCAATCCTCTAGTGCTGCATCGACTAGCTCTATAGCTCTACCTTCGTTCCACAATTCCCATGCCTGAGTTTAAATCTAGTTGTCAGTATTTGAATCACTAGGTGAATCGAGTTCTAGAAAGGTGATCAATGGAATAATGACGAGTCAGATTTTGAAACTTACCAGACCAATAAGGTTGAGAGGGCGTTCTGAGTGATAGCTACCATTATTCCTCCTGCTACTCACCATTTCTAGCAGTAGAACTCCATAACTGTAGACATCTGACTTCACCGAAAAAATACCATTCATCGCATATTCTGGAGACATGTAACCGCTGAAGAATAGATGACGAGTTAGTGTTAGTTAAACAAGTATGTCCAGATATGTGGTTTAGGAAGCATGACTAACTTTATGCAGGAAGTTGACTTACTATGTTCCAACGACTCTGTTAGTGTTTGCTTCAGATTCATTGATCCTGAATATTCTAGCCATGCCAAAATCCGATATCTTTGGATTAAAGTTGTCGTCTAGTAAGATATTGCTTGCTTTCAAGTCTCTATGAATAATCCTTAGCCTTGAATATTTATGGAGATACAGAAGACCTTGAGCAATCCCTTCAATGATGTTGAAGCGGATTGTCCATTTAAGTAACTCCTTTTTATCAGGATCTACATAACATAATATGTTGTTAGAAATAAAATAAATGGCCAAAATTAGGGCAATCCAAAACTTTAGAAAAAGTTCAGAGTGTAAAGGATTGCATACTAAATAGGAAGTGATCCAAGCTCTTGTTGGGCATGTATTCATAAACTAAAATCTTCTCCTCCCCTTGAATGCAGCACCCTAAAAGCCTAACAAGATTAGTGTGTTGGAGTTTTGCAATCAGCAAAATTTCATTCTTGAACTCCTCCAGTCCTTGTCCAGAACTCATCGAAAGCCTCTTTATAGCAACCTCTTGCCCACCCAATAATCTTCCCTGAAATATGTCTTATAAAATGAGTCACTTGATTTCTGCATGAATATATCTTATGTCAAAATCTGTAAATCTTACCTTATAAACTGGAAAAAGAAAAATTACCTTATAAACTGGACCAAAACCACCCTCTCCAAGCTTAGCTCCGCTAAAGAAATTGTTTGTGGCTGCTGTAATGGTTTCAAAGCTGAATGAATGCAACTCATCACTCATCTTCTCATCTTTTGTGAAGTAACTGGCTGAGCTATATGGGATCGAAGTTGTATTGCTTCCTAACTCGAATAGTAGCCTCTCTTTCTCCTTTTGCTTCTCACCTACTCGATAATTAAGAAATATAAGATTCTACTTGTCATTATATAACATAGTTCTAGAGAGTCTGAATGTCTAATAGAAGTTGTGCTCACCTCTTATTCTACGCCGTCTTCTTACGATACAACAGCACAAGCAGCATAACAAGATTAGAATTACAGGTGCTAACCCTATCCCTAGCCAAATCATCCATAGCTGAAACCATCCTGCATTCAGATTGAATTGTATTAATCATTATGGTGTTTTTTATGCTCGTAGCTGTTTTCTTGACTTAAATCTGCTAGACTTCTCTAGATGGGAATTTTGTGAAACAAGACTCATGTTCCGTCAAATGTTTATGATGCATGTAAATTATGTAATCATTTGTGCCACTATCAGAATGGTTTTCTTAATTCTAACAATCTTGAGGAATTCTTTGGGCTTAAGAAACTTGATAAGAATTAGGTTAATTGTGTCTGCATATAATCTGAAACAGTGATAAGAAATAGGGTAAAAGTAGTTAAAAGTGTCCCAGTTTCACCCAATGAGGTGATATAGACTTTTTTTTTATTTTTTATTTTAATGAGGTGATATAGACTGACCTCTGTGTCTGTGTTAATGTATGTGCTTTAATAATTATTATAAATATTATGAGTATGGAGGAAACGAAACAAAGCAAATCAGAAAGAAAACTAACCATCTCTGTCTACATTAAGCATATATGCCTGGTCTAGAGAGCTGAGACTTCTTTGCAAGCGCACTCCTTTGCCATAAATTGTGCATCCGGTTCCGTTGTGGCTAGCGGCAGCATAGGCAGTACAGGAACAATTGTTGCGGCATGCTGCTTCACAATCGAACAGACTCATGTTGGCATTGTCACTATATCTGAATCCATTTCCATGAAGGGTACCTTGCCGCATTATGAAAAACCAATAATCCCGTCTCCTACAATCCGGCCACCCATGTTCCTCACACCCAGGAGGAACCGGGGCTGGGATGTTTGTCCGGAAACATTGACCGAAAGGAGCTGTCATGAATGCCTGTGTCACGTAACCATCCGGATCCATAGTGTATCTTGGTGGTATGTTGTAAGTTCGATTCCGGTTAACTGAATACATGAAGTACTTCTCATCTGCATTTGAAACATAAGAGAACACGTGTCCTGGTTCAATTGACAGTCTTCTTGCATTTTGAAAGCTTCCATTTTGCCAAGGTCCACTCATCCATGAAATGTTCCCCCTCCACCAGATGAACAACTGAGTCGTATTATTGGGATCACCACCAAAGGTAAAAGACCCGGATGCAGGTAATTCATCGCTTATCCAAGAAGTTAATGACCAAACATGCCCTGTTCTGAAGTTAATTCCTAGTTTCATTCCGGGCAAAAGGGTATCAGTAGGATAATCAAAGCTTTCCCATAACACCCTATTTACTGATCCGTTTGAATTCAGCTCCCTCAGCACGAAATTCCCATTGTTCAACAGTGTCGCACTCACATTAGTTGTTGATGGAATAGAACTGAGTACAATTGAATTGGAGTCCACTGCACCGTAAGAAATCAGCAGTCTGCCGCTAGAGTCGATTGCGAGGTTGCCGGATGCGTCGGGGATTGGAGTGTTGCGATTAGCTACCCAGACGGCCTTCTCGTCGTTAGAGGTGAGCGTCCAATCAGGATCAGATGGCATGTTGTAGAAGATGCCCAGGTAGCGATTGGGAGAATTGGCAAGGCTGAAGAATTGCATTCTGAAGAGGCCATTAGGTGAGCTCAGTTTCTCCCAGTCCCTGAGAACTTGGCCCTGCCTAACTGTGTCGTTTTGGGAGTAACAACAGTGGAGGAAGATGCACGACAGAGTGAGGATGAGGAGATTTTGTTTGGTAGCCATGGGAGGGAGAAGAGTTGAGAGGAATGATGGATGGGTGTTCTTTGTAGGAGTGATATATTAGTAGTTGTTGATTCATGGAGCAAGTGGATGTCAAGTTCTGGCTCTTGTTTGACTATTGACCAATCCATATTCATGAAGCAATCAATTCCAAACGCGTGCTTTAAACCCCACCTCGTAATGACAAGTTCTTTTCCCTTCTTCTCCTTTTTTTTTGTTTTTGTTTTTTTTAATGTGGCATGTTATGTTAATGAAATCTCATTTCCTGATTCTTGGGATAACATGTAGCAATGATGTTTTCCCATAGTTAGCTACCTAAACTCATTTGTGCAATAAATTATAAATAAGTTAAATTAAATTCAAATTAATATATTAAATATTTTTCCACATAAAAATATTTTTTCACAAATATTAATATATAAATTTATAATTAAATGAGTTTAATTAAATTGAATTATTTAACAAATTAAAATTAGTTAGAGTGAATTAATAGATAACGACTATGAATAAAAAGCGTTTACCCTTTTTTTTATTCTTCCCCTTGCGACCTGAACTCCCTAATTTTCGATCATTTTAAACGTTTTACCTTTTCTTGAATGAGCGTTAGTCAATGCCGGCTGATATTGTTTGTTAACTAGAACCCCACCTAGTCAAGTCGAGTTTAGGTAATCCAGGCCCTATTTACTTCTTCATATGTTCCTCCCATTTTTGCCAACACGTACTGGATTAACAAAAAGAAACCAACTTAATTACTTAGGGTTAAATCAGCAAGTCAAATTTTGATAATTTGATATGATTTTTTGAAATAATTAAAGTGAAAAAGTAAAAGAGATAGAAAGGTAATGATGAAACCTATATAAAAAAAAAAATACAAATCACCATATTAACTTGGTGATTTGTATTTTTTTTTTATTTTTTATATCATGCACTTGTAACAAAAACTTCATATTGAGTAATTCAAATTCGAATCATGCATTCGAGATCTCAGTTAATCGGATTCAAGTTGTTTATCACTTATACCAATCTCGATTGATCCAAAAATTTTATTTTTATTTTTTGTTGTGAGCGCGCTTGCTTTCAATAATGATTAAAATAAAGATTAAGAAAATATGAAATAGAAACTAATGAGACTAATCTCCATTTTTAAAAATTAGGGATATGATAGTCTTTCAAACTTTTTATTAACAGAATTAAACTTGTGTCAAAATTAATTAGGATCATATCACGAAGCTGACATTACCACATATCACCTATATCATCAACATCGTTAACATCACTAATATCATTAATATTACACTCAAATATCATCCAATATCATATATCAATATCAAACACTTTTCATCTATTACTCATATACCTACATACTCTCACAAATCAATTCAAACCTTTATCATCATATTCTCTTTCTCTTTCCTCAATTTTCTCCTCGCATTCAAATATTTTACATCACATTAAAATCTTTCACATCATAAGAATAATTTGGTCTTTTAATTTATAAACTCATATCATCTTATATTTATATCTTAAACAGTATCGTATAGTTTGACGGGTAATTTGCCCTCTTATTGGGGGAAAATCTTTAGCGTAGGAGGGCCGGAGACTGAAAGTAACCTTGTTTGAGAAAATAGCGAAGTCGTTTACCCATCTTCTCTGGCGAGGCGACTACGCGAAGATCCGACCCATTTATAGTCCATCAGAAGTTGACGGCTAAGATTTTTTTCTTAAATCTTTGGTTCAATTAATTTCTGTAAGTATCTTCAAGCAGCTTTAATTGAACTTCTATCTTAGTAATTGATAGTTGTATTCTACTCTGTCATGTGTTAGCTTTTAGTTAACCCTAGTTTTTCAATTATTTGATTTTTCTTTATTAGTGGCTAACCTTGAAATCGTAGCCCCTGGTTTTCTTGGAATTGCAATTTTCTCTTCAAATTACTGGCACAAATACTGCATTTAATACATGTAACATGTTTTATGGTAGGATAGAGCACATTTGTACCATATGATTTGTAATTTTTGTCTTAGGAATTATACTATCACTCCTTATTTTTGCTTAGAAATTATGATTTCACGATTCGTGTTGCTAGTATCACTCAAATTTTCACTCTTTAGGGAATTGATTAGTTACAAATTTCATTACTTGGGATCCTTGGTTTAGATGTTTGCATTGGCTGTTTTTTGATTTGTATTTTAAACTTAGAAGTTGTACTTTCAACATTTCTATTGCTAGTGTCACTCAGTTTCACTAGTTAATGAACTGATGCTGGCAATTGACTCATGTTTCTGATTTGTATTTTTCACTTTGAAGTTATACTTTTGACGTTCTTATTGCTGGTACCACTCAATTTCACTTCTTGATGAAGAGAGTAGTAATTTTGCTTTTTATGATGCTTGGTTTTGATTTACTCTGGCTCATGTTGCCTTTACCTTCAATAATGATTTTACTTGTTTATGCATCAATATCTCTTTAAAAAAAAGCACATGCTTCTCTCTTGCTATGTGATTCAAGTTACCTCGTTGTACAGTTTGTGTTTTTGATAGTGTTTTTGGAATTTCTTGACTGCAGAGATATTCGATGGACAATATAGTCAATTCTTTGAATGATGAATATCAGGAATTTATATCTGCGGCAGCCACTGCACTTGAGGCCAAGCATAGCTCTGATGGCGAAAACACTGCTGCCACAGACACTGCTCTAGAAAACTTTAAGCAGAAGTGGGAATTGTTCAGAGTGGCTTGTGATGAAGCAGAAGTGTTCGTGGAGTCCGTGAAGCAAAGGATTGGATGCGAATGCCTGGTTGACGAGGGCTCAGTTGTCGGTAAACCGGGGCTGGCTGTTACAACTGGTATTTCACCCATTAGTGCAGTTCGGTTGGAGCAGATGAGTAAAGCTGTGCGGTGTCTGGTGATTGAACTGCAGCATGGTTCTGGAACTGCCAGCACTTCGTTGCATCCTGACCCTCCTACTACATTTGATGCTAGATTTTCTGAAGGTGGTGATCAATAGGTATTTTGGCTCGATAACCATTGGTTTCCATGCTCTCAAAATATACTATTGTAGGATTCTTAAGACATGTAAATGGTATTGCATCCTGGAAAGTAATATCTTGAAAGCTGACGGTCATCTCAGGAATCTGGTATTAATCTTCTAACAACCTCATTTCTCGTATTTGCAATTAGAGGAACTATGTTTGCGTTTGTGTACAATCCGGGACCTAGGATTAATCGATCAATTGTTTTTTCCTAGATGTTAGATGTTTTATTCTGTTCCCTTGAAATCAATTTGTATTTCATTTTATTCTAATACTAGGTCTGTTATGCATTTGCCCTGGATTCCCTTTTTGAAGCAAAGATATTACGCATGATTTCCCCTTGAACTGTGCTCTTATTCCCTCCTTTTCTTTTGGGTGTTCCTTTTGTTTTGGGAGGGACTAGAGTGGATCATCACCATTTATAATGCCTTTTTTCTATATATAGTTATAAATGTTGCAAAGTTTAACATTCGACTTTTTAGGTTTTACCCTATGCTGATTAATCCGTCCTTCTCTTCGATCTCAATCTGTAATTAAGGATCTATCCCGCGCTGCGACTTGATAATATAAGTTCCAAATCTCTGGCTTGGAAAAGCATGTTGATCAAACCTATGGTAACTATCTTGCTTGCACTTGCTGTTTAGGTGACTCCTGATCATATTTGTAGAGCTTTAATACGAAAAATCATTTCTTGGGTTGCTATGGTGGTTTACAGAGCAATCATTTTCACGTATATAACAGTGAAGGTATACTCAAAAATATTTTATTGCTTTTATTGTTAGTAGTGTGAGGTCTTTTAACACATCTAGGTTTGGAAGCGTGCTTGGCTATCATAATGTGTATCTCGGCAATATTCATCTAATACTGTTTTAACTTTTAACCTAATTTAACATTTACTTTATGTAGGAGGCTCCGGAAGATAATCAGTTCGTTGATGCATGACAGTTGACTGCAGAAAACCCTTCATTCGAGAAGAGAAAGAAAGCATTGGTGAAAGGTAGCTGACTTACTTCCCGAGGGAAATTTCATTTCATGGATGGGAACCATAAAAGTATGCAGTAGCTTATTCATCAGCTCGTTGCAAGTTGCAAGTATCTACACACGTCTTAGCATTTTCTTCAGAATGTAGAGTTTCTAGCGAGGCACCCCAAGAACTAGCTGGATACTTCCACGGGGATTAGCTTTTGCTTTTTCTGAAAGCACATTTCCCGATGTTGCAAGTTCCAGGATATATAGGCAATAGTTGCATAAACAAGATGAATTTGTTATTCTCTCTGTGCATTCGGTGCTAAGGAACTGGTGTAGGCAAGGCTCCATTTGTTTCATGGAAACTTCTGGAGAACAATTTCAGGAAGATGTATTCACGAAGATCATGTTGATGAAAACCAAGCTAATTTTCTGGCGTTTGCAGGCCATATTATGCACATGATTGAAATCAGAATGTACAGTAATTGCTAATACAGCAAATATACCGTGGAAAAGTTGCACCGTGTATTGAAGGAAATGTACATTGATTTGAGTCAACATTCCATTGCTCTTCCGGCTTGCAATTGGTTCTTTGTGAATAATGGTGATGAAGTTCGTAAAAACACTTATTAGGTGCAGCTTTAATGCAGATTTATGGTTTACCACGCTTTGGCGACATATCATACTTGAAGGTCATATCAAATTGGCATGAAGCTTTATTAAGCTGAGCTTAAACTCGAGGAAACTCTTATCCATGGCACTTGAGAGTCTCTGGTTAGGGTTTAATGCTTAGAAATGTTTATGGTTCGCTTGGTTCGAGGGTGGAAAATAGGAAGGGTGAAAGCTAATAGAAAGGGTGAAAAATATGAGTGTTTAGCTTTCACCCCTCAGGGGGTGGAAAATGTTTTCCCCTCCTGATGTTTGGTTGAACAAGGAGAAAATTGACAGTTTAATTTTACTTATTTGGTACGAGATGAAAAATAAAAAAAGTCTTAAAATTGTGTAAATTTTAATTTTGGGGGGTAAATTTTACAAAGAGGACTTAAAGTTTCGGGTCGAACTATCAAACGAACAAATCGGGTCCATAAAAAACTTAAACAAATGCATTTTAAGTTTATAACAAAATTATTAATAATACAAGGAAAAAGATGTCACAAATTCATAAGAATCCTAAATTAGGGCACAAAATAGTTACACTGCACAAAAATCAATATTTAGGGCACAAAAAACTACTATGAACTGAAAATAAAAC
>JAOTQG010065507.1:0-14312 GCA_025631175.1 Iris virginica
TGTTGCGGGTCCTATTATTCTTTGCACCGCATCTTTACATGCTCTACTTGATCCTTCGACATTCACTTCAGTTGGTAATTCAATTCGCGCACGAATAGCCCCGGTTCAAAATTCCATTGTCTTTTGTTTCTTTTTTGATCCTCTCAGTTGCCATTGCATCTGGCCAATTGCTAACAACAGGAAAGCTTTTTTTCTCTTGGAACATATCCATGTAAACAAGTCTATCGAGATAGCATGCAAATCTACAAATATCTTATATGTTATCAATCATTCGTAATAATATTTAAGTAATTTAATTCATTGAAACAGATTTGCAAGAAAATTACCAATAATAGAATAAAAGGGTCACCAAAGTGAAGTTTTGTATTTTTCGTTCACTTTTCAAAACTTCGCAGAAGAGATTGGTTTATATATTTGCACCAGTTCAATCGTCTAATATTTTCCACTCTAACTAAAGACTTCATTACGGTATATTTGCAGCCACACTTTCTTGTTCTAGAAAAAATGCTTGAGATAGCTTGTAATACACAATAGCGTTTGAATTTGTCTCCATACAACCTTATTCCATTTGGCCTATCTTTTACTATTCTTTTCTCTCCAGTGAGTATGAAATGTCGGACGCGTGCAGGCGTCACACTATAATGGCTTCGAGGTAAATCAAAATCAATCGTGAAATTCATATATCAACATGGAATAAGGTTGAAAACAAAACTATAAAACAGAGGTGCATTCTTTTAAAAAATAAATTTTCATCTCCTTAAATTTTATATATGCACTTTCTGATCTTTTATTTGTATTCTTGTACATTTTGTTGTTCTTGCATATTTATAATAACCTTTGATCTAAAATTACTTATATATGAATAATTTGATAGGAAAATGATCAGCTACAAACCATAAATACTTGTGAACTATTGTATCTTAGTACTTTTTTGTTGTATATTCGTTAATTTTGTTGTATCTTAATTTTTTTTTGTATCTTAATAAAACCACGTTGTATGTTATTACGTTTTTGTTGTATCTTCGCATCTTTGTTAGTTTGTTGTATATTTACAAACATGTTGTATCTTAGTTGATTTTCTTACAAAAATTCTTGTTTTGGATCTTTATTTTACGAAATACAGACATATAACTAACATACAACAAAAATGTACTAAAATACAACTGGTTCGTACGATTTGTACGAAAAGTGGTTTGTAGTAAAATAAGCCCCTAATTTGATATATACATATATGCATTCTATTAAACATATATGTGCATTGCTATAAATAAATATATGCATTTTGGTAAAATATATGTTTATTATATGCTACATTTTGTATCTCAACTGACACACGTAATGAAATTAAGATAGATCCTAGATAGAGCAATGTGCAAATTAAGTATTTCCTACTATCAATCTTTTATGTTAGAAAACAGACTTGGTACAATTTGACCACATTATCACTTAGGGTAAACAGCCTGATGAATGTAACGTGGGTAGACAACTTCAACTCAATTATAGACGATCGTGGGTTGATAAATACAGCGCACAATATGCACCGGCAGCTAATAGGCCCAAATAAAAGCAGAACAGCAATTTAGCCGGGATGATGCAATAAGCACTTGAAATGACTCATAGAACCCCACGACATATTATCGAAATTGGATACCACAAACTTTAAGAACTCAACAAATATGTAATTTTAGTTCCAAATTTGCATGAATATATATACACTCCAAAAATAATAATAAATTTAAATTACAATCTTAAGTAGTTTCTTGTTCTTTTTCCTGCCAGATTGTGCTATGCTACAACTAGAAATTAACTAGCTACTGCTGGTTTTTGCATCAGACATACGAACTGCTTCAAGATTGTCTCACTAGATCTTGGCAGGAACTTTGGTTGCTGTTTGTTTGGCAAGAATGGTTCTTATTTTCTGTCATTTGAACGAAATCGATACAAAGTGACATGGAACAAAAATTTCCCGAGTAACAACATCCCATATGCTATTACTTACCGCAGATCAATCCCAAAAGGCACAGCTGGCCTGCTGTAATCAGAGTCGGTCACAGTTCCGTAAGAATCATAGTTCTCGTGGTCGTTTTCTCCATAGGCATTGTAGAGGTCGCCGCTAGTTTGATCACCCTTGTGGCTCGGCAAGGTAGATGCCGACTTGACGTTCTTACGAGCCAACTGTATGATATTCTCAATCTCCCTTACCACCTCACTCATTCTAGGCCTTTCGTCTGATGAATCTTTCACGCATCTCATTGCTAGGTTCACAAACTTGGTTATACCTTCTAGATTTGGATCCGAGGCAAGGAGTGGGTCGAGAATCTTATGAAGGTCATATGAATCATTTAGCTCGTCCTTTGCCTCCTTTACCTCTTTCACGATGTATTTTCCTTTCTGGATTGGTGCTCTTGCAGTCAACAATTCCAATAATACAACTCCAAAGCTATAGACGTCGCTCTTGTCAGTCAGTTGTTGTGTCATATAGTACTCCGGATCCATGTACCCCTGCATTGGAGAAAAATAAAAAGAGAGAATCCCGTGAGCACTTAAACATTGGACAACTATGATGGCCATCTTCTAATCCAAACTCACTAATTAAACAACTGTTGTTACGTCTTCTGACATGATATTGAAGTTAAAATCTTGCATATAACCAGAAAATTAGTTCCATTTACCTCTCCATTTATAGAAGTTTGTGCCTGCATTTTAAGCCTATAAGGGAAAACTCCATATGTAATGCAGTCTCAGTTTGAAATGCAAGCATTTGAGAAAGTTCTGATGACAGCATAGTTCACCTTCATTTTTATCAATATGTGCAGCAATGCATACTTTTTGGTTTGTGATGCACCAAAATGTGCAGACTGGTTCAACTCTCTCCGTGAGAGTAGGTTTGTCATCCCACATACATTTTTACCCTTAACTCTTACTTGCACAGCGGTGCTGATCGGTTTTTCTCTCTCCACATAGGAGCAGGGACAAACATGAGGGCAATGTCAATGCTTGGTATATACTTGTTGCCTGTTGGGCTCTCTCCTTCCCTCCCTCTAAATGTTTATATTTTAAAAAAATTGCTTCGTAGCTTAGCAGTAAAAAATGGGGTGAACAAGAAATCGTGAGTTTATAGCACACATGATGATTAAATACTGCATAAATCTACTAGTATAATAAGAAGTCAAATGTGGAGTCCTCCATAGTTTGAGAAAACTATATCAGTCATGTTACTGTCTTGTCATAACATAAGCTCTCACAGATACATGAAAACTTCCGACCTTTGGAAATCATTATAGTCCTACAGACCCATAACCTCATGGTTTTGCTTGAGCCTTCAGTAAAATACGAGCCATAGATCACGGGTTCGATCAATGCAAGCTACGTTATTTTGCCTGGTTCCTTTTGCATGAGTTTTTTTTTTCCTATGGTCAAGTGTTAACTTGAAGAGTGCAACTTCAAGGCTGTTTGTTCATAGAAGTTTATGTTCCTTGGTGTCTAAACTTCAGCATAGTTTCTGAATATATCTTATGTATACAGTTACATTGGAAACTAACATCCTAATCAACTTAATATATGTAGCTTCTAATCGCTATTCTTATCTCATCCTATCTCAAGAAAAGAAGAACCTAAGGAATCAAAGAAATGCATAATTATAAAATGTTAAATCCATACCAATGTCCCTTTAACTTGAGTGCTGATATAACCCTTAGCCGTATCTCCTACAAGCTTGGACAGGCCAAAATCAGCAACCTTTGCAACCAAATTTTCATCCAAGAGGATGTTTGTTGATTTAACATCCCTGTGTATGATGGGAGGGTCAGCAAGTTCATGCAAGTATGCGAGGCCTTTAGCTGCCTCAAGCGCTATCCCAAGTCTCGTCATCCAATCTAATCTTATTCTTGACTTCCCTGCATTACAGATAGGAAGTAAGCATGTGAAGATCTTTACCTTCAAAAAACAGTTTCGTGCTTAGGTCCACATGATTCCTCACGTGTAGACTTAATCTAGAAGAAAACCAAAAAAAATTCTGCTTGTTCTCCTTATATAATTTGAATAACAGTTCATCTTAAGAGCTAATTGTTTGAATGGAAGTTTCAGGAACCTGGCTGACCCCTTTCTTATTTGGATTTGTAACGTGTCACGTATGTGTTTATACCAGAGCATATGATGAGTAAATAAAATGCCAAGAGAACACGAAAGCAAATTCAGAAGGGAAGTAGGCATCAGGGTTTGAAATCCTCTGAAGTTTAAGGAGTGTAAGGCAATTCAGTGGTCTTCCTCTCAAAGAAAATAATAATTCTTCTAATCTTTGTGAGCTCAGACACGCTTCTACATCATGAAGGTCTAATTCCGTTAAGTTACTAAATATAAACAATTCTACTTAAATATCTCTAAGAGCTGCAGTAACTATTAGTAACAATATAAAGGCAGATGTCAACAGAATAGAGTAAAATACCTGAAAGAACATCCTTTAAAGTACCATTTGACATGTATTCATAGACCAACATTTGTTCTCCTAGTTCATAACAGAAACCGACAAGGCCGACAACATTTTTATGATGAATTCTCGATAGAAGCTCAATTTCAGTTTTAAATTCAGTTGCACCCTGCAACGATCCCTGTTGAGCTCTTTTGATGGCAACTAGTTCCCCAGTGCTAAGATTTCCTTTGTACACCTGCCAACACATTACACATTAGGGACCTGGAACTTCTTGGAGTACAGATTACTTCAAGTATTCCTTGAAATAGAAAGATGTGTCCAACTGTTCAAACATGAATAAACAGTATTTGCAACAGCACCAGAAGATGGTACTTGTTTAAATTAGTTAAGCTATCACCTAAAGGGAGCATTCTTGTTTAGAAAGCAAAAGTAAAATGTGCATTGTCTTATGTTAGTGACCTCTACCGCTCTACGTATAATACACTTGAACAGATTAAACTGTGTACAAACAGTTCCAAGCTCAAGTGCAACTTATGAAATGCGCTCAGCTTGCAGGAAGGAAATGAAGCTTATCTGACAGAGTTGGAATGGATTGTGATAGATTGAAACATACACAATCCTTCACATGCATGCTATGATTTAGGAATAAAAATCCATGAAAGACCAAAGTAACAAATTACCATTAAGGTGTATTAGGTAAACTGATAAGAAGTCAGCCACTTGGTGGTGTATTTATCATTATAAGAAAGAATAGGCGACAAATTTTCTGAGTCAATAATTTTAATTTTTATTTAGATACCCTGCATTTTTGCATAATACGGAAAACAGCTTTTCTATTAATGGCTATTTAGCTATAGGGCCAGAAAACAATAAACTGTTTTTAACCACCACCAAGCTCTTTCTTGGCTGGTATAAGGCACCTCATATGAGAGTGAGTCAGGTGTCCAATCCTCAGCATCGAAAAATTTGTTAGAAATAATTTTGCCCGACCGATCAGATAAACAATCAAAACAAAGAAAGAACATTTATAATCAAGGGAAAAACAAGAAAGATGCTTCCACTGTTACCTGTCCATAGCCTCCAGCTCCTACAATATTGGCTTCTGAAAAGTTGTTAGAGCATTTATTTATTTCTTCAAATGAGAACCATCTCGCTCCTTTTAACTGAGGAATGCTACCAGCATTTTTCTCGAGGCCCCAGGATGCTGCATTAGCAAGATGCAAGAACAGAAAATAGCATTTATAAGTTATACTTTCCTTTCAAATCATCTGAATATGTTTGCTTCAGATTCTAGTTGATCTTACCAAAAGGATTGTTCTGCTTTATTGCTTTTTCTGCTTTTCTCTTCTGAGAGAAAGCATAAAGTCCAGCACCCAATATTAGTAGCACAAGCACACTACTACCAACTGTTGCTCCCACAATAATGCCAACATTTGATGACTTGCTTTCTCCTGTACGAGTTTTAGATAATTAAGAAGCTAAATTAATTGAGATGTGTGTGTGAGTGTGTTATTGCCTATGTGTCCATTCACAAATTTCACATGGAAGAAGAGAGCAAGAAAGGGATAGATGCATAATCTAGCATTTACATTTTTCCTACAATCATAAATCAAAATTCTTTCCCCAAGTTTGGATTGAAATACTTAGTACCTGCAAAGCAACAGTAGCTTTCATCAAGAAAGAAAAAGGGGCCGTAATGCTCTAGCTGGAAACGTTGGCGATTAAGCAAGGAACCAATTGTACCGATTGATGTTCGATTGAATTTATCTTGACCCGAAGGAAAGATTTGCAATCTGAATGAAAGGTAAGAATACACATCGATGGCGGCATTACCAAGCGAAATGGAATCTACAGGAAGGCCATTGCTCAGAAAGACCGACATTAGAGACCCCTGGAGGGAGCTATAGTAACTGGCATTCTCCAAATTTGAGAAAGAATAGGAAAAGAAGTGTATGGTTCCTACGTATGGATGTGCACATCTACAGTTCAGGCTCGGTACTTGATTTGATCTGCAGGTCACGAGAACACAGTTGTTTGGTGGCATTACATAAGGGGAGTTGGGCCTCTCAACCGTGCAGTATCTTTCTGCTGTTCCAGTTCCCTGACAAATGGGATTATTCACCAGTCTGCATAGAAATGTGAAAGTAAAGAAGACACTAGAAAAAGGAAAGTTGGAGATGAATAATCGCAAAAGTAAAAATAATTGATCTGAGAGGTAGTATGTAACATAAAGAGAGAAGATTTGAATTCTGACTTAAATTTATCGACTCACGTTAAATTCAAGTTGTATCCTGTGCTTTGCCGAAAGCCAGAAATGGAGTTGTTCTGCAAATCAAGAGTCAAGTTTGTGCTATATCTGGTGCCTATATCCAAGGTTCCATTAAGATGGTTGTTGCTAAGTTCCCTGTGAGAATATGTGAAAACACAATCTTATTTAATTCACATTATGGAACATTGACAGTTTTCGAACTGTTATTGGTTGAACATCAAATGATACTCACACAGTCTCCAATGAAGGGATAAGAAAGAGGCTGCTCGGTATATTTCCTTGAATATTCGTGTCTCCCATCAATCTGTTCTTGCAAGATGAAGGCATAAAGCAATATGAGAATAGTAAATGCTAATAAGGCGTATAGTCTAAATGCAAATCACATTGATTTGAAGGGAAATGATGTCTGATATTTTCAAGATATCAACATTTCTAACAATCAACTATTTGCTTTGCATAAATAGGCCACAGAGAGAGAGAGAGAGACAGAGAGAGAGAGAGAGAGAGAGAGAGAGAGAGAGAGAGACAATGTTGTCAATGACTGGAGCTCTGTGAACCATGAAGGAACATCTGATACATTGAAGTTATTGTTGCTCATGTCCCTGAAAATTACATAATGGTCAGATATTCAATTTTATTTTCACTTAATCGTATCAAACACTATCCAAATAATAGTTTAGAAGACGAAAATGAAAATCAATCATACTCAAGGGAACAATTCAATAAACATAGTACAGATTGCCACTCTTAACCCACATTATACTTGGATGGTTATGAAGTCATGTGAACTTACACATAGTTGAGGATGTTCATGCCTGTAAGGTCAGGAATAGCTCCAGTCAAGTTATTGTTGGACAAGTTCCTGAAAGTAAGCAAGCACTCCAGTTAACTTTAATTTAATCCAAATGAATGATGAATATTGATTCCAAATAAAGAGCAGAAATTCTCAGACCGACTTTCTTTCTTCTACTTACAGCTCAGTGACATTTGTAAGATTGTTGAGGTTTTGCGGGACAGAGCCGCTTAGTGAATTCCAATCCAGGCGCCTGTGGAGAAGAACAAAGAATATTCAGAAAATATTGTATTTGTCCATTATTAATGACCAGTGTCAAGGAATTATAGATTCTTGATTACAGGACATTGATGCTTACACTGTTTCCAAAGTCCTCACAAGTCCTAAAGTTGGAGGGATACTGCCATTTAGTCTGTTATTGTCTAAGACCCTGCTCAAAGAAAGCACATCATAAGACAGTCTACACAATACCATGTAGAATTTTTTTATCTCTGAACTCGACTGAGTTGCCCAATTAAAAATAACCAAATTCCAAACTTTCCTGGACTTCTGAATGACGCTATAATGAGTTCAATGTTACAAAAAATATCAAGACATTCAAGCTATTATATTGATTTCATATCAGGAAACATTTAAAGATTTTGTTGGACAGAATAAGAAGAAAAGGCCGACATGGAATAGTACCAGATAGCAGAGTATGCTTATATTTATTATCTCATACTTACACATGTATCAGACGCATACTTGAGTTGAAAAGCTGACGTGGGATAGGACCGGATAACTGATTTTTTGACAAGTGGCTGCATATCATAGAGATTGTTAGTTAACTAATATCACTACATCAAAATATACATTATTTGAAACTTAAGATGTAATTTAAAGAGATATGACATACAAGTGCCTTGCAGTAACCAGCATATCCAGACCAGGTGTAGTTCCATCAGAGACTGGAATACCTCCGTTAAGCTGGTTGTCACTTAGATCAAGCCATGAAAGTTGTGACAGGTTACCGAAGGAAGGTGGGATAGGTCCAACAAAGCTATTTTTATTCAAGCCTCTGTAATAATGCAGAAAATTTAGAAAGAAAATTTGGAAAAGCCGTCAATCTGACATTTATTATATGCAAGACAACTTGAATTGCTCTGCTAGAATCTGACCAATTGGGTGTTCTTGAAGGGCTTTCATAAAATCAAGCATTCTTGAGTAAATGAGATAAACAGAATTTCGAAATACATACAAATATACCAGCTGACTTAGGGATCCTATTGAATCTGGAATCGGACCAGAGAAACTGCAACCAATGAGGATTCTGCATGCATGGAAAATGACTTCTCAATGTCAAAGTTATAAGACATATTTCAGACATGTACATTCACATGTGAAGAGCAAATAAAATTTCCTACAAGGTTGTCAGATTCCTAAGATTCCCAATCGATGATGGAAGACTTCCTCGCAGACCCATGTTATTTGAAAGATCCCTATATGCAAAGACATCATCAGTGCTTTAGCTCTTCTCCAGAAATATGAGGATTAGAAAGAATAATCTCAGACCTGATCCATGCATTGCCAGAAGTAACATGCTAAATCATGAGCATAAGAACTATGAAAAGAGATGCATTGAATTTAAGCTGTTTATTGCAGGCAAGAAAGAGAAAGCAGAAGAGGCTTCGAAAACATAAATTTAGTGTGATTAAGAGGATCGATATACAAGTCATTATCAAAATTTGAGTAGTAGTAGTCCTTACTAGCATGAAAAACAATTTCCTTTGGAGATAGGCTATGCTACAGGGATTCAGGTGTCAGGGTGCTGGTATTTGTTCAGAAGTCGGTTCTGGAAAAGTCATGAATTTTAGGATACTTGGACTAGGCTTAAAAGGACTGAAAATAGGGTGCTTATTAATGTACAATCAGATTATTGTATTTGATAGATATAATAGCAAAACAAGTGGAAGATATAAAGATCAGTTATAGGTGCATAGATACAATGCGGAAACTGGTGAATTTTTATTTTAAGGACAGCCAAACATAAAATGTGAGACTTATGTTAGAAAATGGATCGTATAACTGCCTTTTGTTGTACTTCTAATTTCACTGTTACAGGCTTTGTAAGTGATGGATTCTCTTAAGTGGGCATATATCACTACTGTTAGATTCTGTTTGATCTCAAAGTTTCTTGAATGCAAATGAAAGGAGAATAATATAGTAATGGCAAATAAAAGCCTCTATGTGAAGATAACTGTGACTATTGATTAACACGATGTCATGTATAAGCTAAAAATTATGAGAGGTTAACCAGTGGCAAAATTCATGTATGTTTTTGTTTGTTTGACTTTCAGTTTCTCCTCATTTCCCCTTTCCTTTCCCTTGCTCTCTCGGAGATTCAAAAGCCTTAAGGTGCATAGAAATATAAAAACAAAAACTTACAAGTACTGTAACGCAGAAAGGGATGAGATGTCTCCAAAGTCAGTACCTGTCACACCCATGCCTGCTAATACACTACAATCAAGTTGAACACAGAAGATCAAACCTAAACTCTTGAAGCATTAGATAAACTTGAAGACCAACTGACTTACAGGGATGTTACTCTTGAATTCCGACACCGTATCCCCTCCCAGCTACTTCCGCAAGGATCTGAGCCTTTCCAGTCAGGTGGCAAATTTCCCCAGCTTTTCTTGAGAGCATTTAGTACAGAAACTGCATGAGGAATGAATGATTTTACGCAATTATCTCCAAACAGAATTGTCCAAAGTTTCTAAACAATCTTTCAGTGCAATCCAGCACACGCGTTATGATGCAGATTGAAGAACCAAATCTTCTGCATATGTCTGTTTAACAGGATGATAATATCTTGTATGAAGTAATCAACTTCCTTTTATGCTAGTAACAGTTTCTGTCAAATAACTTGTCAACAACCACCCCATCCCTCCTGGTCCAACCAAATAATAATAATGATGATGATGATGAAAAAGAGGGAAAAAAGAAGAAGAGGAACTGTAGTACAGGTTCTAGACTACAAATTGCACTGGCAAGCTACTCCCTCTATACCAAAATAAGCAATGCTTTTTCTTCTTGATTAAGAACAATAAGTGCCACTCAATTTGGGACGGAAGTAGCACAATATGTGAGGGAAATTGGAAATGGAATCATTTTCAAAAAGTGCATAAAGTTTCCAATTTAAACAGAGAAAGGAACTATTTCTGCTGCTATATGTAGTGCAACACTGTAACCGGGCACTTTAATGCAGTACTAAGTTTGGTTAGTCGATAAGTCAAGAACTAAACCCAAATGGCTTCACCATTTAGGAACTTAGTATGGTACGTGAGTAATAAGTAGTCTACTAAACATCACCACAACGGATCCTGTCATGTAAGCTTTTTCATGTGCTTATTGCTCTTGAGTTCTACTTCTGGCCTAGAAGTCATTTCAAATGTAAGCACCAACAGAGTGCAAACACATTGCTAAAACAATACGTTAAGTAAGCCCCTGAAGAATGGTTAGACATAGACCATGACAGCAATACTTGTACATTAATATACAGTGTTTGGTAGAATACAATGCTGGAACGTAATGAACTTTTGTTAAGATACCACAGCAATCATGAACTATTAACGATCCTCTTAAGTTTGTTTACATCTTGTGGTAAAGCTTCTTAAGTACTGTCTATTGTTGGAACCTTTGTGGGTATAAGCAAATTAAGCAATTATTATAACATCTCCGTTTCATGCAAGTTCAACTCTGTCTCTTCACATCAAAGATTCAGATGACATTGTCTAAAGTCACCCACCAGTTTCATGCATGTGCAATGCAGATAGCACTGTACAAAAATGCAATCAGACGATCTCCGTTTAAGTGGTATATTACCCGATCACCTATGCAACCAGCAGGAAACATTGGATCACAGAGAATCTCCCATCCGAGAGCTCCAAACATAATTTAACATCTGTTAATAATTCTCCTTCCTTTTAACGTGTAGGCTTCCGTGTTCACCCACCTAACCGACACTGTGAGTCACCTCGAGGCTTCTTATGGGGTTAAAATCGGTGCAGCCTCTCATAATCAAGCTGACTATCATAAGTTAGCACGAGATTTCGCAGCTAGTTACAGCTAGAGAAAACCCAATTAAGCAATACGATTCACGAAAGACTTTCTGGTTATACAATGGTTTTTCATTTTATAACTAACAGAAGATGATAATAATACACAATGAACTAAATTAAATCATCTGTAAACCAAGCATATAATTCATCAAAAACACAGCGGGAAAACAAAAAAAGAAAAAGGAAAAAAGAAGCATATTATGCATTTACAATGAACTATGACCAAGAACACTGTAACCCAAATAACTTGGAACCAAAAAGAGAAAGAAAAAAAAAAAAAAAAACACCTCCAAACTCTAAATTTTCATATAGCAATTGGTGGTTTGTCTACATAAGAAAGAAAGCAACTTACGATCACTCGAATCAGTCTGCGCGGCTATGCCCAAAATCTGACTGCTAACAAGTAGCAGCAAAACGTGAATCATTCTTCTCATTTCTCAGAAAACAGTTCTTCCACAGTTCATCACCCAAAAACTCCAGGCAAAAGTTCCAAGAAAACCAACCAAACCCCTGCCTTGTTTACTCAGTAAATTGAAATCTTTAGCAGCAAAGGTTGCTAAAGACACCCTTTTTTACTCGATCCAAGACAGTTGACTCGTCGTACCAAATCCAAAATCCAGATATTTGTGTATAGACTGGGTCTAAGCCTCCTTTATATGCCAAGTCTTAGAAGCTTTACCCACCAAATCTATTGATAATAAATAGCAGGCAATGAAAATAATGGATGTGCTGACCAAATATTATTATACTAGTATTATAAATATTTTGCAACATTGATTTCTCCTTTAACAAATTGGGCTTAGGATAGGAGTAAAAGTAATGAGGTTTTGTGGATCTAAGGTTTGAGATTTTTTGAATATATATTTATGGGGATGACTTTGGAGGGAACTAACCTAACCTTTCCTTTGTCCTTTGCTAGCTTAAAGGGTTCATTCTAAAATATATTAAACCATACCTGTGCTTCATCCATCTTCAAGTTGTCATGGCAATTACTATCCTCAAACAATATAGCAAGCGCCATACCATACCATACCCCACCCATGTTCACTTTATCACTTAAAATTTGGGGTGGGAGGGATATAAAAACTTTACAAAATCTATAAGATGCAGAAAAATAGTAGTATAGGTCCTATAGGACTAGTAGATTTTAAATGGTGGTTGTACTCCCTCCACTTTAATTTAATTATCCATGTGATAATGAAGTGTTATAAGTGAAAAATGTTGCTTTCAAAACGATTAAAACGAAACTGGAATTATTAATTAGCGGTGGGTTCATAAAACAATCGGTACTAAACAACAATAAACTTTTGTGGACAAATATGTGGATGTTCATTGTGCTTCAGTTATTATCCTCTTGGAAGATTTTGATCACATGATTATCGCAGCTCGTAGGGCTGCAAGCAACCGGACATTTGTTGAACTTTTACCCGCTCGACTCCATTGCGTCAAGCTAAGTGAATGAACATTGATGTATCTTGTTCCTCTAAACGATCATTTCCTTCCTATCATTTATATCTTTTTATTCATTTTTCCTATGATATCCATAAACAAGTTGATATTTATAAATAAAATCAAGTTTTTTAATAAATGGTGAACTTTTCTTCGACAAACAACTTTTCTATATCTCTAATGTCATCATCTCTAATGGTTTTTAATACATTTATGGAAACCTAGCTACACCACACCACCCTCTCCAAAATATTTAAAAAGGAAAGAAATTAAAAAAAAAAAAAAAGAGAGAGAGATTTCATGTGGAGAGTAGGAGAATTGCTACGTACCCACTTTTCTTTGTTCATCTCAAATGGTGCCTAGCTAGCTAGGTTAGGTGATTAGTGATTTTTTAAACACATAATTAGATTAATCACTTTGACAAAGTCACATAAATCATACCTAGACCTAGACCTAGTACAGGTGAGAAGTTAAGACAACCCGTGAAGTTGAAATGAACAAGTTTAAGTCCATTTTACAACAATCTTTTGTTCGAATTAATTAAGGGACAAAAGCCCAAAGAAAAACTCAAAACACAGCTGGGACAAAGCCCTAACGAATCCAAACATTAACAATCCGAATTTATTATATTATATTAATTGTAGAGAACAAGAAGAATACTTTGTCGCACAAGACATAATCAACATATATACATACTAGGGGTGGTAATAATAGACCCAAACCAAAATAAATCAAAATTAACCTAATGGATTAACCTAATAAAATCCAATAAGTTATTGAATTTAATTGGATAAACCTAATAAGACCCAATAACTTACTGGGTTTATTCAATTAAACTCATGAATATGTCTTCGTCTTGATAGCGTATCCGTCTTCTTAATTTATAAGTCTCGTCTTGACGTCTTTCACACCATAACCGCACCTAGGAGTGGCAAAAATGAACACAACTCAATTAACCTAACCCAGAATAAAATTAAAATTGACCCAATGGATAAAGCCAATAAGACCCAATAAACTATTGGGTTTAATTGAATAAACCCAATAACACCCAATAAGCTATTGAGTTTAATTGAATTTGTACCCAATCCAACCTATAAAGCCAAATTGCCACCCCTAATACATACTCCCTCCGTTACAAAAAGTGTTGAGGGCTTTTTCAAAAAATATGACACATTTTCTATTTTAGAACAGATATATGAAAGGGACAACTTCATAAATGGTCCCTCAAACTTTAGCGATTTCTAAATTTAGTCCCTCGATTTGGAATTGGCCAAT
>JAOTQG010065617.1:0-25026 GCA_025631175.1 Iris virginica
ATGCACATCAACCGCGATGCATTACGGACTTGTACGGTACAAGTCCGTAATGCACCGCGGTTGATTGTGCGGTATACATATGCGGTGTATGTAGTACTACTCAATCATTTTTTAGTTGCATCGAAACTTATTACATATCCATTATTTCATTCTGTTTAAAGGCTTTAATTGCATATATTTGAGAATTAAATACTACTACTATATACTATGAGTTTAATTGAAATTGCAATAGAATATTAAATATAATTTCATTTTATAGACTACAGTGCTCCCTCCGTTTCACATTTAGTAATTTATTTATAACTCTTATAGTAAGTATTAAAATCTAAAATATAATAAATTAATTATTTTATAAAAAATAATTTGATTAAAACATAATAACTTTGATACATAAATAAATGACAATCATTTTAATATAAACGGAATATATATTTAATATTTTTTATAAATATATAAACAAATAATAATGTATGAGTTTGTCCTATTCTATCCATGTCAAATGTGAATTTGAAGAGTTCAAATTTTATGTCCCATTTATATTCTACTTTTTATTTTATTTTTTAAGAATTTCATTTTAACTGTTTAAAGGAAAAATTTAAAATTTAAAATTTTTGAATATATCTTAATTTTTAAAATTGAGTTTGAATGAATGAGCTTTTACAGAGTTTAATTTCGAAAAGAGTCAAACTCTAATAAAACTTTTGATTAGTTGACAGGATCGGATTTAAACTTGAGAAGGGTATTAATTCTATAAAATTAATAAAATATTAAAAAATCGAATGGTAAAGATAAAATTACGCTTCTTTATACGTTCTTTTTTACTCGTGTACAATACACAATCACATAACATACAATTTCGCACATATTTTTCACACTTTTTATATATTTTCTCTCTTTCACAATACACAATTTCATATTTTTTTATTAAAGATAATAATTTTTAATTATTTCTTATTATATAATCGTAATATTTTTATATATAAATATAATATTATTTAAAAGTATTTAATTATATTATTATTTTTTAATTATTTTTGGAATACATGATTTAACCTTTTTTAATAATTAATATATTATTTAAGAATATTTAATTAATTATTTTGTTTAACTTCGTATCATCAAAAAATATTTTCTGCTTATTTAATAAATACATTTGTCCGGGAGTGATATCATCCTTCGAAAAAGTTAGCCGGGAGTGATATCAGATTTCAATTAATCAAAGCTCTTCCGTTCAAAATTTCTCACTTTTTCGTCCACTCTAAGGCTCTCTATATTGATCATCAACCTTCAATGTTATGATAATACAATTGTAAAATCAAGCTTGAATTTAAAACTATAGTGATGTTGTGAAATAAATCATGTCGGATTAATGAACAATAGATATAGATTAGACATAATCGTAGGAAGAAAAAATAAAGTTTAGGGAGAGAGTGGTGTCATATTTTCGTTAATCTGATGGGAATCCTATCAATAAATAGGGAGCTTAGGAATACAAGTTATACATCAGACTCTGTACTATGGTGTTTATCTAAAAATAATCATTCAACTTAATATGTTTACAACAAGTGAATTTATTTTGGATGTGAGTACGACTGCAACATTGAAGAATTTCAGCGATGTTTTTGATAAATTTTATCTTGATCTAAATATAACGTCAACAATAAAATTTTGCCTTGCCTTTTTTTTTAAAACCTTATTAACGAAGAGAGTGTTGGCTATACGTCCTTTATTCCTAGATGCTTAGATAAAGTCTCATCTAATGCTTGTTTAAATCTATGGAGTATAAAATTTATCCAGTTTGTAAAACATGGGAATTGGACCACATAAGCTAGCTTAATATTCTTTGAGGTTGCTTAAGCCAACAATAGTCAAATAGCTTCGAGACTAAGCAAAAGTTTCGTCCATAAATTTCTTTTACTTGTCTATATCTTTGTACTACTAGCCTTACTTTATTTCCGACCGACCACGTTAACATTGTCCATCCATCTTATTTCTAAAAACTCATCTTGTACTAATAATTATTTGATATCTTAGTTTTGATACAAGAGTCCGTACTTTGTTTCTCTTAAATTATTTAACTTCCTTTTGCATTGCATCTATTCAATCTGCATCAAGTAGGCTTCACCAATCCTTTTAGGCTCTATTTGAGAAACAAATGCACTGTATAGAGCAACATTTATGTCTGCTTTCAATTATTTGTATACTAGTGAATGTCCGTGTTCGAGGGCACGGCGTACAGAACTATTGATTTTTTTTTTATTAAAAATCTCAGCTTTTACTGTCAACCTGTTTGTTATTTACAATATATTAACAACAAACATTTTCTCTTACAAACGACCTTTTTTTCCTAAAAATATGTGTAAAACACTGTTACTGTTATGAAATTATAAAATATTATATTATATTATTTTGATATGACTTTATATATATTTTTAATCCATTGAAATAAATAGATAGGCCTAATAATTAATAACATGAAAAAAGAAATATTAATTGAAATTAATTTGTCTAATAAAAATATTAAGCTTTTATAAATGAAAAAAATATATAAAAACTACTTTATCTAAAAAAATTATTTAGCATTTAAAATTTAATAAAGAAGAAATGGAATTTTTTTTTTTAAATGGACACAAAAGTTAGTCTGCTCCCTCCCTCCCCCCTCTTTTCTTACAACAGACACACTCCGATTCTCTCTCTCTACCTCTCCCTTTGCATCTCTCTTTTTCAGAGCAAGTACACATACTTGATTGGTTTGTTTCCCACATCCAACCATAAGATTTCATTTAATTCAATGGTGAAGATTGATTCACAAAATTACTATTTTAGATATCCCATCAAAATGCTTCCATTTATAATATAGATGAGGATGATTTTTGATAGGGTTATCTGCTAAAGGAGTATCGTTGATTTGAGGAACAACTAAGTGTTGAGGATGAGCAATTCTTTGTTGCGAGTTGGATGAAGATTCTCTTTGCTCATCTGACGGTAGTGAAAACGCATTTTGTGGCGTTGTTAATGGTACTATTTAGGTAATTGGATTGTCTGTTGGTTCAGAGAATCACTTTTAGATGATGCAAAACTTGCAGTTTCATTGTGTGGTTGAGGATACCTTCGATGAAGTACTTTAAACTATATGTAACAACTTTTAGTTATGGAGTCTTTGCCTCTAAAATTTCATGACCGGTGAATCATATGTTAGCGGTTGGGTCAATATATATTCTCGTATCTTCATAGTTATGATAAAAAAAAATCATGGAGTGATGATTGGCAAACATGTCTGATTGGTAATGCTTTTTTAGAACAGTCATATGCATATTGCACGATCATGAATGATGGGTTGATTCATTTAGTTGGAGTATAGTTCTTCAATCATGTCTTGTTGTCTTGAATGCGCATGAAGATGGTTTTTGACCTTGATGAATGTAGGACTTGAGCGTTCAAGGCTCATGTATTGAGTTAGATGTTGATATGCATAAGCTATACTCAGTTGACATTGATTAACCAAGTGTTGAAACAATTTTTAGCCTTGCGAATTCCTTTTAAAATAATGTGTTTTCTATAGTGAATCAATCCTCGTATCTTTTAAGATCTCATTTTTCAATCTATGAAGTTTTGGATTATCGAATGCTATTTGGATCTCCTTAGTTGATATGCTTTGTAACTAATAGATTCGTCTTAAAGTGTCTGATCAACAGCAGTTGATAAGGAGCTAACCAATATGTAGGTCTTCGTGGAGATCTTCATGTGCTGCCAAATCTCCTCGGTTAATCTGTTTGTAATGAACATGTTTGTCTTCAATTAATCTTTACAATTGAAGTTGGTTAGCAGTTTATTCCCATTAGCTAACCAAGTAGATTTTTATAGCTTGTATAATTTCGGTTGTAATATTCATGATTGCCTTAATTCTTTCTTGAATTTTCAGATTATGGCTGTGAATGATACAATTGACATGTCCATATTGATTAACCATTAATAATGAAATAATTAACAATTAACTCTTTAACTTGAAAGTGTGGATCATGATCTGTCTTAATTAAATTTTTTTTATAATTCATGATTAATAATTTAAAAGTAAGGGCTAATGCTTTGACTCACCATTAAAACTTTCTGACATCAAAAATTGAGATCCCAACAAACTGTTATTCATTGATAAGATATTAGAAATAGTAAAAGATCAGATGAATACGATGAAAATTCACACTTTTTCTCTTACTCACAAACTATCCTCGAATGTTATCTCTTACCACACACATTCACAAATTCTCCTTAAAACATTCTATCTTATCCGCGGACAATACCATACACATTCTACACATATTCCATGTTAGTCACAACATATAACTCTGCACAATTTTTCACTAAAATTAATAAATTTTAACTGATTATTATATATATATATATTAGTAACATATTTTATAAATAAAATGTATAAAAATATCTAATTAAATAAAATTATTTTATTGTTTTGTTTTTAGATAAAATATTTTACATTTTATTTAATAAAGAATATTTTTTTTTTTTAAACTTCATGCCAGCAAACACGAATATGTTCTATTATATATAAATATACAAACACAAGTAGCTATTTAATTGAGAACCACTATTTATTTGAAAACACAGGAACCTTTAAGAGCCTTTAGATCTGAGTATTTGAATAGTAAAGATTAAATAAAAAAAAATCATTGATAATTTTGTAATAAAGTAGAAGTACAAGAATAATTATGTAAGTACCAGATTTTCTCTCTCATCTAAAAACGTGATTTACTTTAAAATAAAATATATCATGATCAATAATTCAAAATTAAAATCTAATTATGGATTCTTTTTCAAAATTAAATTCTTCTTTCAAACAAGATCCATAAAGAATATATTTTGATGATTTTTTTAGTTCAACTATGAACCATGAAATTAATACTGTGAACTATGAATTTATTATTACAATTGTGAACCATGAAATTAGTACTGTAAACCATGAAATTTATTTTTTCTTTACGAATTGAATTTCGTGGTTCACAGTATTAATTTTGTGGTTCAAAGTTGTACAATATTTAGTTCATGCAAAAATAAATTATCTCATGATCTATAATTCGCAGTTGAAATCTAATTATGGATTCTTGTTTAAAATTAAATTCTCATTTAAATAAGATATATGAAAATATATCTCGATGATTTTTTTAAATTTATCTATAATCATGAAATTAATAGTGTGGACCATGAATTTATTTTTACAAGTGTGAACCATGAAATTAGTACTGTGAACCATGAAATCTATTTTTTATTTATAAATTAAATTTCATTGTTCATAGTATTAATTTCGTGGTTTACAATTGTACAATACTTAATTATGCTATTTTCACTGCAAAGTTGAATTTCGTGGTTCACAATATTAATTTCATGTTTCACAGTTATAAATTTCACGGTTCAAAGATTTAATTTCATGGTTCACAATTTTAATTTCAGAGTTGAATGTTTTAAATTTTATGATTCACAGTTGTAAGTTTCATGGTTCAAAGTTTTAATTTCATGGTTCACAGTTGTAAAATTAATGATTCATAGTTGTAAATTTCTTGGTTCACAAACGTAAATTTCATGGTTAAAAGTTGTAAATTTTTTGAATCACAGTTGTAAATATCCTGGTTCACGATATTGATTTCATGGTTCACAGTTGTAAATTTCATAGTTTACAGTTTTAATTTCATGGTTTAAAGTTGTAAATTTTATCATTCACAGTTGTACATTTCATGGTTCACATTTTTAAATTTCATGTTTTAAGTTTTAATTTTATGGTTCACACTTCACAGTTGAAAATTTTATGGTTCAAAATTTGAATTTCATGATTCACATTTATTAATTTCACTATTTACGGTTGTAATTTTTATGGTTCACAGTTCGACTAAAATAATATTTGAAATATATTCTTCATTGGTCTTTTTTGAAAGATAATTTAATTTCAGACAAGAATTCACAATTAGATTTTAATTTCAAATTTTAAATCATGAGATATGAGCATTTTAAAGAGATGGTGAAAAAAGTTATATTTATTATTGACTTTTTATAAATATGCTTTGAATCATCCTGCTGCGTTTACAATTCAACAAGGAAATGCTTCCTGATTTTTGTATGAAATTAGCGTCATATGTCACCGTACATTTTCTATTGTGTCTAAAAATATTATGTTATCTCAACCATTAATTTTTTTAATTTAATGATTTAGATTGGTTCTTACTTTTTAGAGTTGTTAAATATTTAAGATTTTTAGTAGATCATCTCCCAACAAACACGTACACATATGTATGATACATGCGCAACTTATTAAATTTAAAATAGTTCTTTTTTCTCTATCGAATATGTTCTTATCTCTAATGCTTGATTTTTTAAAAAATGTTGATATATTTCTTATTTTTTACCAAAAATATTGACATTCACGTAATTGTGAATGAACACGGTCAATATTATATAAATTCAAATTGTAAATATCGTATTAAGGAAACAATATAACTCAATATTTAGTTAGATTACTACATTTTAAATGTCTATTATTGACATAATATGACCACTTTTCGCTAAAAGTGAGTAATTACTTAATAGGTCTAATTTATCGCTTTAAAAGTTTAAAAATAAACAATACATATTCGGGTCTTCAAATCGACATGATATTTAATTTTTAATTTTTTATATGAGTTTCATATTTTTTATCTTTTTATTTTTTATTTTTTAATTATTATAAAATATCATATTATATCACAAAAAATTAAAAGTTGTCACCAAATAAATCAGACACAATTAACAAACTTAGAAGAAAACAATGTGAAAATGTTGTGTGGATGCAATTAAAGCATTTTCCTAATTTCTTTGTTTTACAAATAAACATACCTTTATGACGTTAATGAGACCATGTTTTAAATAGGTCCAACGCGAACGCTAATCGTTCCGTGCTAAAATGGTTCAATTTTTTTTTAAATGTATATAAAAATTATAAATAATATTAAAATATATATGATAATTATGAAGATGATAATAATATAATTTATATTTATATTATATACATAATTTTTCGTTTTTAAATACATTTAAAGAAAAAATTGGAGGTCGCTAGCATTTTGGCGCTCTATAAACCTGCGGAAGGATGAGATGTAAAAATTCACTACAATGGCACACATAGTAATAATAAGCAGTTAAAAAGGGTAAAAGTTATCCGGCTAGAATCCAGCATCGAGGGCTCCTCAAATCTCTCCCCCCTCCCTCTTATATAAAGTCTCTTCCCACTCTCCACGTTCCTACCAACTAATCATCACCTCAACCCCTCACTTTTTCTCTCTCTAAAGAAAACCCTCTCTCGGCACCTCTTTGATAATGTCCGGTCGTGGTCGTGGTGGCGGTGGTGGCGGACGTGGACGAGGCGGCCAGGATCGCGGAGGAGGGCATGGTGGTGGACGAGGTGGCCAGGATCGCGGAGGAGGGCATGGTGGTGGACGAGGTCGAGGCGGCGGTCAGGGTCGCGGAGGGCGAGGAAATGAACCTTCTGTCGCACCGATGATGTCTTCAATCGCGTCGGCGTCGGAATCGGCGTCGTCCTCGTCGTTGAGCGGAGACCTTCGAAACCTAACTCTCAACGCTCCCGCTGTTGCACCTGCGCCATCTTCGGCTCCTGTTCAGCCGGCTCAACCGCAGCCGCCAATGCAGCAGCCTCAGACCGTTGTACAGGTGGCGCCGTCTTCATCGAAGTCTCTGCGGGTCCCACCGAGGCCGCAGTTTGGCACGATTGGGAAGAAGGTCACGGTGAGGGCGAATCACTTCCGTGTAGAGTTCTCCGACGTGGATATTCACCACTACGACGTACGTGAGCTTTCCCTATGATTTTCAGCTTTATTACGTATCTTTGTAGTTCCTTCTCTACGTGTGTCTGTGTGTCTTTGCGTTTTTACATCTGTTTGTGTATGTGCTTCTGTTTATGTATTCTCCAGTTATTTTTGTGTCAGTTGTAGTGGTCTTCGTTTTCCAATTTTCCAGTGTTTGTTTGAAAGTAAAATTAGAAATCATGGTTAGACAACGTTTAAACTAGTCCTTTGTTAAAATAAATTAATACTGAGCTATTTAAAACTCATGTGTTTCTTTTATGGTAAAAATCATTTGTAAAAATATAGGTTGACACTGTTTGTTGGTGTTTTTGAGTTTTAGCCATCTCTTATCTACGAACTTGAAATTTATCAAGAAACCCTGGAGGGGAAGTTGTTAATTTGTACTGTATATATGTTTGTACTGATCCATTTTTGATTTCTTGTACGTCTTGTAAAACAATCCGAAAATAAGCTCAAACTGTTGCTCTCTTTTGGGCGTACACATCTTTGCCTCTCGGTACTTTGTCCCTCTTTCTATTTTTATCAAGTTGTTCCGAGTGTGTCTCTACTTGTTTGAGTGCGTTTAACTTTTATGTTCTAGTCCTATATGAGGCGTATATAATTATATTATATGTTACTACCAAACGGTGCTAACAGATAAAATATATAGTCGTAGTTTGCTTCGTTAGATTATTTGCAGTGCTGGTAGTGTGTGAGTGGGTGCTTATGTGTCTACATATACGAGTTCGTGTCTATGTATCCGTAAGCATGTGTACATGTAGATCTGAAATATATTCTCCGAGTTATTTTCTGGTGTTGTGTTTGATAAATAAGGAGAAATTGTGGAAGACAGTGTCTAAAATAGTCCTCTCTTTTTCTTAATTGTCCGATATCTATTATCTAACTCCTGTGTTTCCTTTATGGTATAAAACATTTTAAGTACTCTCAAACAGCTACATGCTTTGTCTCTCAATGTGTTTGTTTCATGGGATTGAAATTTGTCAAGAAATCCTGGAAGGCAGTTTTTAATAATTAAGCCTTATTTGGTTTGTACTGTTCTATTCTAACCCCTGTTTGGAATGTGAAACAATGTTTGAGTTAGCTCAAACGGTTGCATATTTGGGCTTATATATCTTTGCCGCTGTTTCTTTTTGGTCTCTCTCTTCATTTTCTTATTTGTTTGTGATTGAATAATAAGAAACCCTGGAGGAGAATCTGCCACAGCTGATAGCCTGATCCTCATTTTGTTTACGAGAAAGATCTTATGAAGTCCCTTTAGTCTCTAAAACCTATTTTTTCTATTTATCTTTGTATTCGTAAATCTTAAGTCCATAGTTTACTCTTTCAGTCCCAAAAATGAGTCTTTGGTTTGAAAAAAAGCTTGTCCCAAAATGAGCATCAACTTAATAGTGCAGTTACGAAATTCATCTTTACCTGTTTTGTACTAGAGGCACTAGTATTGCTTTCGTGTGCATGCGAGTGCTTTTGTGTCTACAGAGAAGGGTCTGTGCCTAATCATATGGAAGAGTGTATGTATGTACTTCTGTTTTGTATTTTCTGATTTCTCCCCCATTTTACCAGGGTCTGTGTGAAGATTCAGCAAAATCCAGAAGAAATTTTTTTAAATTAGTATTCATTTTTCCAAAAACAAATGAATTAAGATACTTAGCAAGATCTAACTCTTTGTGTTTTTAATGGTATTAATTGTTTGTAAATGATCTCAAACAGCTATGTTTGTTTGAATTGTAAGTTTGTGAGTTTTAGTTGCCTCTTTTATCCATCGTCTGGAAATTTATCAAAAAATCCTGGATGGGGAGTTGTTAATACATCCTTATTTTGCTTGTACTGATTTATTTTTGTTTCAGGTGCATTGTGAAACAATCTGCGGATAAGCTCAAGCAGTTGCTATTTTTTGTGCTTATACATCTTTGCATATGTTCCTTTTTGCTCCCTCTTATAGATATATTTGTTTGTGTTTGAAAGCTAGAAGAAATCCTGTGAAAAGAATCTTTCATGGCTATGCTTATTTTTGTTTGTCATTGTCTTTTGAAGTCCCTTTTGTTTCACACTTTATTTATTTCTCTTTGAATTAGTTATATATTTACATCTATAAATCACTCCATCCATAACAAATAAAGTCCCAAATTTGGGGAAAGTTGTGTCCCAACATGAGCATCAATCTTCCAATGCATTTACTGAATTTAACTTTACATTATGTGCATATTTGGGGATGTGTATTTGTTGGCTTAGCCTTATGCTTTTTGCAAGTTCTCTGTGATGATAACAATTCATAATTTCAAATGCGTAATTGGATTGATGGACCTGTCCAATAATTGCAATATAGATGGAGATTTTCGGGGTAGTTTATTTTTCCTTGTTAATGCGCTCTTATGATTTTTAGTGAAATAGCTCTTGCAACTGTAATAATTTTATTGGTATAGTCTTTGAAGTTCATTTAATGGTATTATGCATTTCTGTAGGTTAATATTCTACCTGAAGTAAGATCCAAAAAAGTTTGTCGTGAAATACTGAACAATTTAGTGACACGGTACCGGGAGTCTCACTTGGGCAGGCGAAGGTTAGCGTATGATGGAAAGAAAAGCGTGTTCACTGCAGGACCACTACCATTTGAGACGAAGGAGTTTGTTGTGAAATTGGTTGAGAGTGATGGTGGACCTAGGTGCCTCTCTATCTCTAACAGTTTGAAGTTTTGATTGTTTGTTCCTCATTTGGTTAAAATATATGTTCCGTTGGAGTGTCCTTTGAAATTATTACGGAACAATAACCTTTTTAGTTCTATTGTATTTTGTGATGGGATTAGTGCCTTTTTTAACCCTCCCGTGTTAACTTTTTTTCAGCACTAAATGCTGGAATGGAGTGCCATCTGTAGTCACATTTGTTTACACTTTCTAATGCTTTGTGATTTCATGGTGTGCATGTATGTAGTGTAAACATACTTAAAAACTCTGATATGCTTTTGCTCATCATTTTTTTCCTGCTTGCTTCGTAGTCTCATTAGATGAATGGAGGTCTTATATTCGTAAATTATCTGTGATTAGTTTGTCGTTGTATATGTTGTGTTTGAAGTAATTGAGTGTTATTCCTGTCAGGAGAGAACGGGAATTTATGGTGTCCATCAAGTTTGCCGCTAAGCCTGACATAGATCATCTTAGGCAGTTCCTGATTGGCAGGCAACTTGACATGCCCCAAGAAACTATCCAAGCACTGGATGTGGTGTTAAGAGATACACCATCGAACAAGTAATTTTTCTTTTTGCTCTTATTGTAGTTTGTCATCTTTTTTCCATCAAACTTAACTGTAAACGTTTATATATGGATGAAGTATTAACTTAACAACTGAATGAAAAAATCAGCTATGAAGTGATCGGAAGATCATTCTTCTCTCCAAAATTTGGCAAAGGTACCCTAGACAATGGATTGGAATATTGGCAAGGATTCTATCAAAGTCTACGCCCAACGCAAATGGGGCTCTCTCTTAACATTGGTATGTTCGTCTAATAAGTTGATTCTACTTAATTTTTAATTTTTCTGTGGGTGATTTCGTGTACTGTCTGCGTTGCAGACATGTCGGCTAGGGCCTTCTATGAACCTCAACTGGTGTCTGAGTATGTTGCCAATAATTTTCGAAGAGATCTTTCGAGGCCATTTTCTGATCAAGATCGGGTTAAGGTATTCTTAGTTTAGTTATGCATTTGACCATCAGACAATAATTTGGCTTTAAAGGCTTACTTCTTGTAGACATGATATATTTTTGTTTTCCTCTTCGTGTTTTATGTGTGTATATACATTTTCATGATTTCCAGATCAAGAGAGCTTTGAAAGGTGTGAAGGTGCAAATTAGTCATCGGGGGTATGTGAGACGCTACAAAATCACAGGCCTGTCGACACAGCCGATAAAAGCTTTGACGTGAGTCCATTATCTATCTTTCTATTAATCTGTATGCATGTTTTCTTTGTTGAGTTTGTTTTTCACATGTGAGTTCATTTGCCATTACGGAATAAAAAGAGTGGCGGCTTTTGTTACTTCATGTAGCTTGTTATAATTGAATTATTATTATCTAAGTTGAAGCAGATGCGATCATGTGATATGTTCTTTACACATGAATTTCACATGTATAAATGAGACTTTTGACAGTTTGTGGAAGTGCGGATTAGTATTATGTAGTTTAATGGGACAGAGCTACAAGATAGTTGGACCAAGGATGAAACATGTGGTACTTAGTTTAGATGAATTTTATTCCTTGATGCTTCATATGGTGCCACTGATTGAATTAATACTATTTGCTCTTTCTTGAACAATGTTTTTAATCACAATAGAAATTCTAGTCACTTGGCATTAGTGTATACTTGGTGCCATTGATTGAATGAATACTATTTGTTCATTCTTGAACAATGTTTTTAATCACAATAAAAATTCTAGTCACTTGGGCATTGGTGAATACGTGGCTGTTTGTTTGCAGGCTTTTGTTTCTATTCGTGTATTCATAATTTTGTTCCCCCTTGATTGAATTGTAGGTTTAATGATCAGACAGGGGCTACTGTCTCAGTGGTCCAATACTTCCGCGAGAAGTATGACATAACTCTTAGATATCCCCTCCTTCCTGCAATCCAAGTTGGCACTGACGCGAAGCCGACATATCTGCCCATGGAGGTTTCTTCGTTTGGATTTTTCCCCTCTCTATTTATAATACTGTTCTGCCTCTTTTCAGGCTTCTCTTGTGAATTCTAATTTCACCTTGTCATGGGTTTTTTATTTGTACAAAGGTCTGTAAGTTCCCAGGCGGAGAACGATATTTAAAAAAGTTAAATGAGAGGCAAGTATCAAATTTACTAAAGGCCACTTGCAAGCGTCCTGCGGAGAGGGAGAAAATTATTCACGATGTACGTGTTTTTTGAATTTCCTAATAGAAACTGATAATGGTATACTCTTTCTAGTTTATGACTTGTCCATTTTGGATATTCTTTATCTCATAGATGGTTCGTAACAACAATTACTCTGGAGATGAACTTGTGAATAATGAATTTGGTATTCGAGTAAGGCCTGAAATGATTTCTGTAGAGGCACGAGTTCTTCCACCTCCGCCGGTGGGTTTTCAGTTCCCCGCTTTTTCTTCTTTGTAAAGTTTTGTTTGTGAAATCATTTCAACTTCAACTTCAAATTCGCTATTGCTGGTTCAGCTCAAGTATCATGATTCGGGGAAAGAGCGGCTGGTCAATCCACAGGTCGGGGCATGGAACATGATAAACAAGGTGAGGTCATAGTTGTTCATTTCTATTCACTTTGTTCTTCCACTGGTCACCCCAACACCATGTGGTGGAGAGGGTTGATTTCTTTAGTCTGAACTGAATATCTGTATTTTAGATGCTGTTTAAATGGTAAAATTTTGATGCAATTGAAAATACTCCATTGTTCAAAATTATCGCTAATGACTGAACGATATTTGAACGTGTAGAAAATGATTAATGGAGGAAAGGTGGACTATTGGGCATGCATAAACTTCTCGAGGTTGAATTTTGAACAGGTTGATCAGTTCTGCTATGAACTGGGTAGCATGTGTACCAGCAAAGGGATGGTACAGTTGTTTCAAACTTCTAAAATTCAGTTAAATTACATTGATAAAATAATGTTCTGAATTCGTTGTTTGATGTTTCAAGGTTTTTAATCCTCGGCCTGTGATACCTCATTCTCAAAATCTTCCCGGCCATATTGAGAGGGCTCTCATTGATATTCATACACAGTGTCTTGCACAACTGAAGCCTACTGGAAAAGAACTTCAGCTGTTGATTGTTATTTTGCCTGATATGACTGGGCACTATGGTTAATCACATGAAACTTTAGTTCTGTATGTTGATGTAAGCTCAAGTGCTTGGATTCTGTCCTGACCCCTAGTTTTTACAGGAAAGATAAAGCGTGTGTGTGAAACTGAGTTGGGAATTGTATCCCAGTGCTGTCAGCCGAAGAATGTAACGAAGCTGAGTAAGCAATACTTTGAAAATGTATCTCTGAAGATAAATGTGAAGGTATTCTTTCTATTCAAAGGTATTAAATCTTTGAGCTGCCTTGATTCTTGTTGTTATGTCTACCTTTTAACTAATTGTGTTTAGGTGGGTGGACGAAACTCTGTGTTGTTGCATGCAATTGAAAAAAAAATTCCGTACTTGACTGATCGTCCAACAATCATCTTTGGTGCTGATGTGACCCATCCGCAACAAGGGGAGGATTCGGGCCCTTCTATTGCAGCAGTATGTTTGCTATCTTAAGCTTAAAACTGTATTTCTCGCTTTACTAGTTCTTTTTCTTTCTTTTTTTTTATATTGTTGGACTGTTCAGGTTGTGGCTTCAATGGACTGGCCCGAAGTCACTAAATACAGAGGTCTTGTGTCAGCACAGCCTCACAGACAGGAGATTATCGAGGATCTCTACAAAACACGTCAAGATCCTGTTAAGGGAGAAGTTCCCAGTGGCATGATTAGGTTGGAGTTAATGGCAATATAACTGTTGTGTGCAATGCACTTCAATTATGTACTCATCTCTGTCCTTTTCTGTAGGGAACATCTTGTTGCCTTCTATAAATCAACCGGCTGCAAGCCTGACCGTATCCTATTTTACAGGTTGAGGCATTTTTTTCCATTTAGCCTGACGCGAGTTGCACTATGATTCTTGCTTACGTTAGTTTACTATGCAGGGATGGGGTTAGCGAAGGACAGTTTAATCAAGTTTTGTTGGAAGAAATGAATAAAATTAGAATGGTATATCAATTTTCATTGTTTTTACATGCTTGACTGGTACTTTTGTCTAGCTTTTTACTCCTAGTATTGTATCTTATTATGATGTGTTTATTGTCAGGCATGTGTGTCATTGCAAGAAAATTATCTTCCCCGAGTAACTTTTATTGTTGTACAAAAGAGGCACCACACTCGGCTATTTCCGGCAAATCACCAAGATCGGACTGCGACTGATCGCAGTGGGAACATTATAGCTGGTATGATCTCTTGTGCTGTTTTTATGATCTCCATCCAATTTAAACCTTTTTTCTTTAGCATCTAATCTTCTTTCTCTTTCAGTCTTTAAGGTCATAATCCCTCTACCTTTATGATGAACACCCTTTTCCTCATTGCTGCACTTACTCTCCCCTCCCCATCTTTGTAAACCATAGATAATAGGATGGTACAAGTCTTTATGTATGACTGAATTTGCTATCCACGATCAGGTACTGTCGTGGATACAAGTATTTGCCATCCCACTGAGTTCGACTTTTACCTATGCAGTCATGCTGGAATTCAGGTAAAGCTAGTTGATCGTTGTAATTTGAGCACTCTACTGGTTGTACAAGATTTTTCTAATTTTGATTTATTTTTGAGCAGGGAACAAGTCGCCCAACCCACTACCATGTACTGTATGATGAGAACAATTTCAATGCCGATGCATTGCAGATGCTCACAAACAGCCTGTGTTATACGTATGTCATTCTGGCCCTATCCCCACCTAACACCAGCCCCAACACCTATTATTCCCCTGAGCACTTAACACGACAGAAATTACCGTTTTAGATATTCCTTTTTCTGTATTTGTGCTTACTATAATCCTTTGTACTTTACCAGTTATGCAAGGTGCACTCGCTCTGTGTCCATAGGTTTGTTCTCAGTACCTATGCCTTTCATTTTGTATCTTTTCTAAACCAACTTTGTCCGAACGATGATGATGATGATGATGTTGATAATGACCTTTATGTTGGTTTTGCAGTCCCACCAGCTTATTATGCCCATCTGGCAGCATTTCGAGCTCGCTACTATATTGAGGGTGATGCATCGGATGGTGATTCATCAACTGCTGGTGGAAGGGCTGAGACGAGGGATAGGGTTGTAGCAGTTCGTCCGCTCCCAAATGTTATAGACAATGTCAAGAATGTCATGTTTTTCTGCTAAGAGGAAGGCGAGGAAGACTTTTTGGGGTGTGGAAAGCTAGTTTTTGATGCCAAAGTGAGGCCATTTTGGGAGGAGAAAATATGTTTTGGTAACTAGTGCATGCAGGTTGTGTTTATGAAATCATACAAAATTTTGGTTAGTTTGATCTGGAGCCTCTTTACTGATTGGTGAATGTTAAGAAGGCTGCGTTTATACAGCAAGATCTTCTTTGACTTGTCAGGAGTTTAACTTGTTTTTATATTACTGGCGTAGTTTTAATATTAGATTAAAGATAGTTAAAGCCATTCATATACTTGTAATTATTTGCTTAATTTTGTTCTATCTAAATATGCCTTGTTAAATACTCCTTATTTGTTCTGCTTCACGTATATGTATAATTGGTAGTTTACATTTATCCGAAAAGCGGATTGTCAAAAATAATGGTGAAAAAGTGAGTTTGCGAAACTGGTTTTTTACCTCGATTTTTGAACCACTTCAGGATAGCGTTTGTGAAACTTTGTGATCATAAATCCTTTTCTAGAATGGATTTTCCCTTTGTAGTAGGAGTATGTTGCATGAGCTTTCCGATGATATATTACATGTTTATTTTTCGACAATTGTGGCCTTGGAAAACTTGAAAAATATATGGAGTGCCTAGCACTCCAAGCAAGGAGTACCCATAATGCACATAAATATTATAAATTATGCACATAACATTTATTATATGTATTATGTATATATTATGTGCATAATTTATAACTTTTATGTGCATTATGGACACTCTTTGCTAGAAGTACCTAGGCATTTCATATAAAAATTGATCATGGATATTGGGCTGAGTTGTATGCTAAGTAATGGACTTCTTGCAGCTACTATTTTATGGGCCGTCCCAAAATTTGTATTTTCGCCTCTAATTCTAATTAAAATATTTTAACTATTTATGACCCTAAATTTTTTAATCTTTTATTATCATATAATCAATTTTAAATCCTTAATTTTTATTAATGTACAAATATTAAAATTAAAGTATTAAAATGAATATATAATAATGGGGGAAAAATGAAAAATGAGGGATAATAAGTGAAAAGATATTTTAATAAAAATAAAGAATGATAATAGAAATTTTGATGGTGGTAAATAATAATACAGTATTTTATTTATTATTTATTTTTATAATTATTATATTGGCTTAACATTTATTTATTGGGCCGCTGCACATTTTGGGCATGACAATATGGCAGTAGCATGCTTTTGGACTAAACTTTGTTTATTGTAGAAATTGAAAAGACAAAAAGGGGCTGCTCTTTGGGCCGGACTGTGGTCAGCTTAATGGAGTTTCCTAATATTACTTTTGAAATGCTACTCTTCTATTGTTTAGTTGAATATTAGTTTTATTTTCACTTATTTGATATATATAACATATAGGAAGGAAAGAAAATGTTTGAGAAGGACGATAAAATACTTTTCCAGTGCAAGAAATTTATATGCAAACAATAATTAACATATTTTTTAAGTTAACAAAACTAAGAAATAATTAAAAAAAATTATATTATTTGCCAAATTATGTATGAAAAATATAATTATTTTTAATGAATAATTTTCCTTTTCTCATAAACACTACTTATTTGTTTGGAACACCACAAACTTATGTTAAATCATGAAGTAGCAGTGAAGTACAAAATTAAATGAACACTGCTCTAATCTCTGTATATTTATATAAAATGTATTGTACAATACAACTCTGACAATCAGAGAGTTTCCACATACACTGCTGAAACCCACCATCAAATTTAACATACACGGCCGCCCTGCTGATTGCTATAAATAATTATCAGGCAGAGGAACTATACAAAATAAGGAACAAAGAATCGGATCCTAAGCAATGCGCGTGATCAGTATGTTATAAAAGCGAGATGCTCCCAAAAAGTGATAGATGCAACAAGGCAGCCAGGATTGTCAGTTGTATCAGCTTGTGTAGTGCGTTCCGAGATGAACTGCTTGGATTAATCTGCCCTGCATCAACAAATTCACTTCTGCCAGTAGCCGTATTTGCAGACACATTTACAGATAACAAACCTAGTAAACAACAAATTCAAAATAACGTTAAATTGCAGCCTCCGCACATGCAATAATATTAATTAATTCTTTTTTGTTGGCTTGTAAAATGAGTTCGTATTTGCTGTCCAAGGAATATAATTCAGTTTATATTTTGAGCCCTATTTTGTAGCACCACCGATAAATAACAAAGATTCCAAAATATTGTATTGCTTGTGAAACTTACAGTCATAGTTTGTCCATCCAATCCTCTGGCCAGCAAGATCATAAACAACAATCTTGTCTTTCAGAACAAGGTCTGCAGCAGGGGGGAGAGGAATAGGTTAGATACAAATTATATTTCAACTGAGCATCACTTACTGCAATGTATCATATAAAATGAAACAAAAAGCTGGCAACTACAACAAGAGTGTTGAGTTGGAGGCAAGACCATTGGGTAGAAAAATAGAATGGGAAAACAAGGAAAGGGCGTCCGTGTCCAAGAAGAAAGGTTGACAAAATATAGCTGTGTGCAATGGCCAAAATCTTGTGCTATTAGTGGATTGTGCAACAGATAAGACTCTGTCGGAGATTGGATCTTTGCAATTGCAATACGATTTTATGAAAATAGAAAACACATCGTCTTTTCCAGCCAAAACTTCAGATCATAATTGGTAACCTGAAGTTGGTGCTCGCCATATCAGCTTAAGAAGTGTGTGTGTGTGTGAGAGAGAGGGACTTTCAGTCTCACAGCTTATACCTCCTAAAATGGTAATTCCTTGACCTTGAATCTTCTGAAAGCCAATGCACCACACAACGGCACCACCCTGTAGAGAAAATATAATAAATTTGTTCCAGTAAAGAAATGAAAAGCAAGCATATACTATTGAGATAATATCCCACATTGGGAATAAACTAGCCGCATAAACACTTAATAAAGATCCTGGGCTACTCCTCTCATTGCCAATTGATTTTGAAATGGAACCCCAGACTTTAACATATACAAGGAAACTAATCCATTTTCTACAAGCAGAGAGATTATTTAGATATACACCCATGCTTGACACAGAAACATAATACTCCCAAATCCCAAATTGAGTGTCAAAATTGTTCATGATCAACAAATTTGACACTCACTTTGGGATGGAGGGAGTAATACTGAAGCTGTTTAGCACATCACTCATTATCTTAAAAGCAAAAAACAGGAAAAATTCTTCCGCCAAGACAAGTGACTACAAACAGCACATCACTCATTATCTTAAAAGCAAAAAACAGGAAAAATTCTTCCGCCAAGACAAGTGACTAATTTTACCAAGTTCATCGTAAAATGGAAGAAGCAGTGGGGAATAAAACCCATTTCCAACTAAGCATCAATGGAAGAAGAAAATCATTATATTAAACCCCAAAAACAACTTAATCGCACAGTACGACTTACAATAGAATTCTGCTGTATAAGGTAGTCTTCGGGTTTTAATATCATTGCCGCACCTCCAGCAAAGTTTAAGTTAACCAAGGGAAATATCTCGGAAACACTGAAATGAACAATATGTTTAGGTATTTTACACTTAAAAATTACAGGACGGTCTAGGATTATTAATTGTCAAGAAGATATGAAATTCAAATCTTGAATACTGTAGTGGAGAAAACCTTGAGGTTATTAGATAACACTGGTTGCCTTTTGATACAAGAGGCCGGACGGATTGAGAAACAGCCTGAGTTATCTGCAGACAAAAAATGGACCGCAATCAGAAAACCATCTTCATCATGCAAACCCCATAAGACAACCTCAGGAAAAGGAAGGGGAAAGTTTTCTGGTGTACTTACAGCTGTGACAAAAGGATCATAAGCATCTTCTGCAAGGTAAGCAAGAGTTGTTCCCGAATCTATGATGGTTCCCCCATGGTTGTTTGATGTTGCAAATACCTCCGAGGCAATGGGCAAATTTTGCCCATTCACAGAAATACTCAGTAGATTCAGATTATAATGTGGCCTGAGAGTTTGGTTATGTGATAGCAGAATTAGTATGCTGAACCATTCATGTATGAAGAAAAAATGCTAAATGGTTCACTAAAACACCATACTATGGGAATTCAGCAGATAATAAATAAAGGGAAGAGTCGGTAGGTAATACGAATATTTGACACAATCAGCACTGAGGCAACAAGAAAATTGTAATCTAACAAGAACATCGAGCAACATAGTGGTTACGTTATCTTGGCCATAATGGAGGTAATATCGCTTGTAGACCCAAAATTGTTTTAAGGTTTCATTTAGAGGAGATAGCAGCCTAATCTCTTGAAAACAGATGGTAGATATTCACTAGTAAATAATAATTAATAAACATGATTTTGGGGAACATGGAAAACAAGAACTCACGAGAATGGATGTGCAGAGGATCAACACATTGCTACATGTTAAAGGCAACTTGTAGTCTCAAGAATAATATAGTTCCTATGATTTGATATTCAGTAGATCACGTAAAATAGCTGTACATGTGTTTGCCTCTATATATCAAACCATGTTTGGAAAAGATAGTATAAAAAGAATGGAAGCTTTTGGAAAACCTATAATCATCTATATTTAACGTATCAATGCAGAAGTTCATGTGAGAGTCCTACGTGTTCAACTTCCAAGGTTGCCATGCCCAACATGTACCCTTTTTTTAAAACCCAATTTCCAAGTGTACCTAAGTTGACACGTGACACTCGTGTTTGTGTCCACAAATCATTATATTATTTAAGTTTTGAAACTAATGATATTTAAGAAGAGGTCCAGCAAGATACCTCATTTCAACAGGCCATCAAACACTCAAATCCCACCCCACCCAAGTAATCAAACTTCATATTCTAGCAATTTGATTTCTTACCCCTTAACCAGTGCGCTGATGCATCTTGTGTATCAGTAGATCGTAGTAAACTAATATATTAATGTATCCATCCCACCTCAAAGGCATTGGAACATTTTTTCTATTCAGAAAAAGCATTATCATGAGAAGGCAAAGGGTTAGAACAATATAGCTCAACACCAACACATAATTGTAAGTTCACAGTCAACTTCATCAGTCAATTCATGACTTGTATATCTGAACCTTCAGAAGGTTTCTTTCTCTCTTGAAATAATGTCTAAATCAAGGCAGAGAAATTGCCACTCAGCCCCAGTGAAGATTGTAAAATGTAATAAACATTAAACACATGGTACCAAACTACTGCAGCAAGTGATTATGCAACATAGTTATAGGGACAATCACTATAAAAGCATCTTGATGTTGAAACAGTATAAGTAAACATTCTTCTGAAGGAAAATAAATGCAAGCTTTTAGATACTTAGACTTACTGTCCTGGAACAAGTGGAGTATAGACTATATTGGGCTCCTCTATCTGTCCAAGGACCAATAGACCGCCACCACCATTACTTCCTGTCAGGCAGTGAGAGAACACATTTGGGGCAACTCCTTGGGAAGAAAGTTGTGAGACCACAGACAAACCCTGTTGACCGAACCCGAATATCCCATCAACTGCTCTGTCTGACTTTGTTAAGTCCCCAGTCTGAGATGTGCTACAACTGTTCCATCAATCTCCCAAGTCAGAAATGGATTAACCATCAGAGGGATACAATAGAATCTGTGATATGGCAAATTTTCATATGATTACTCACCCAAAGACAACAGGGGCTGTAGTGTTTGATGTCAATGAATTCCCAACAATTGTGTCCAAATGCATTACGTCAGCTACATAATAACCTGATGTCCCACTCCCATCTCCATACTGGAATGTGTAACTGCACTGGTTACCCTGAGCAGAACAACCCGAATCAGAAGTTTCGGATCCTAGAGCACACCTTCGGTCTGAACAAGTGATTGTTTGAGCTGATGATGAGCTTGAAGGCTCGAAGAACTCAAGCTGAATCTGCCAATGAAAGAGCTTATAAAATGAAGAAACAAAATACAAACATTTTGACCCTTAATTTACAAACAAACTAAACATGAAACCTGAAACATTAAGTAAAATTTTGAGCAAGGAATGGTAAGATTACTTGAAGTCCACTTGATGTCGGGCAACCATTGCAGCCACTGCAACTGACCCACAAAACATCACTTCCAGTATCGATTTGCACATAAAATTCCTTGGGAGGAGAACCCAACTGAACTCTTGTAAAATAAAGCCTATAATGACATCAAAAGTTCCAATTAGTAAAGAAATAATCTGGTCAACCCATTATTCCCCCAAAAGCATGTGAAACACTACAAAACCAAATGAAAACCGAACATAAAAAGAAAACCAAAACAGACCCAATTCACTGCCCAATACATGTATAGGCAATAGCACATACTAACAAGTGACCTGATGAGATTTGTTAAGACTAGAAAAGCAGAAAGTTTTTGCATGAAAATTGGAATCAAAATATTGAGGAGTGTCATCATTACACTTTTTCTAACTTTCAGTGCAAAAACTTTCTATATCTGTAAACATGCAACACAAATTCAATAAATGTAAACAAAACCCAAGAAAACTAAACCCAAATTGAGGGCACTTGTTAAGATTATAAACATAGAAAGGTTTTACATTGAATTGTGAAATATGACACTCATAAATGCTTGGATTTCAATTTCCCCTTTAGTAGTGTTCATAAGGCACTAGTTAAGATGGCCCTAAAATTAAACCCAAATCATTTGACTTCCAAAAGGAGCTAATCACATTTCAAGAAATGATAGGGATACAAAAGTCCCACCCAGTTCCTAACAGTAGTTTAAGCTAATAAAAGCTCACATCATCGAAAGATAAATGATAAAAAATAAAAAATAAAAATACATTCAAGAATTACATAATTTATTAAACTAGAATTTTAAATATTACCCAACACGGAAGGGATCATAGGTGCCTTGAACTGGGAAATCCACAATCGCAGCTGAAGCAGACTGCAAGATTCGACCGTGCCTCAACCCGTCCCTTTCTCTGAGTTGACTCAGTTCAACCCCATGATTGGTCGGAAAAGCTCTCTCCAGAGTCAGAGAAGTTGTCGCCGGGAAACCCATGGCCGCCGGTTGTAAAAGTACAACGGCCGCCAAAATGGCTTGAAACCCAGCAAGAATATATGCCCGCATTTTCTTTTTCTTCCTTCGAACACTTTCTCTCTCTCTCTCTCTCTCTCTCTCTCTCTCTCTCTCTCTAACCCCGTCCTTTATTTTCACCCAACAACTAAGAAAGAAAAGAAAAGGGTTTCAATTATCATGATGTACTATAAGATTAACAGACAAGAAGAAGGTAGGGATTATGGGGAGGTAAAGGTCAAGGGTCAAATTTTTCTGTATTTTCTAGGGAAAGAGAGAAGAAGAAGCCTACGACAGAAGTTTTCAAACTGGATTACGTTTGTCTATAAATAGTTGGATACCTGTATGTATTTATTTGCTAATGATTTGTCATTACTCATTATTGGGACAAAACTTTATTTCAATAATAGTCCTCTTATATTTATAATTCGACAAATTAACCCCCTATCTTTCAAAATCAAGCAAGAAGTCTAGTGGATGATAATATTTTTTCTTTTGATGATAGTGTTTTTCATCTGTTATTTGCGCAAGATGTCTTGGTAATGTTAGTAGGAGGATGGTGTTGGTAAGAGAATATCAGAAGCACTTCGTTATGAGCAAAGTAGATTTATCATAGATCTTGTAATTATCAAATGATAAATACCAAACATTTATGATTTGAAATATAATGAAAATGAGTGAAATTTTTGGTTTGGCTTACAATTATTGTACATGAGGTCGAGCAAGTATGTAGCTCCAGAATCTAATGTTTGGTTCACTGAGTTCTCTAGATGAATCATGCTTAGCTGACTCTTGACTCACTATTTGTCATTTTATGATAACCAGTGTCATTTTATGATAATTTGCTAACAAACATCTTTATTTTCAATACTATGTGTGTAGTATCTATGTGCAACCTTTTTTAAATCCGTTGTAGTTGCCTTATTAACACATGAATATGGTAATGTGTTTGAGTACAAGTAATTTATTTGATCAGTTAGTTACAAAACAGAGTGATTTACAACAATTGGAATGTTACTTTAGAAATAGTCCTTCTTCAAAAATAGTATCAGCATGTTGGATATAGTTATATGTTAAGGCCATCCATGAAAGGAGTCTAGTTTTACAAAACAATTTTAGAAAATCCCAAGGCTCTTTTTAACTCGAACATATACACACATTTGTACAGGGGGTTTGATGGCATAACTAAAGAAACCAAGCTACATTTGTAAACTTGTGCCTCTAAACATTAAACTCACCCCTCTCACCTTAATTTGCATGTATTATTATTAATTAATGTTTCTTACTTTGGTAAAAAAATAAATTTGACACATAATTTTGATTACTTTTCTAGTCTTTGTTAGTTGTGTGTGTGCGTGTGTGATTTTTCAATTTTATATTTGGAAACTATATATATATATATGTATATATATGGTTGAATATTGACTTGTAAAGTTGTTAGATTAATTAGCCCAACTACTGTATTGGGTACTTTTTTACTTTTTTTTTTCTTCTCACTTTTGTAATTTCTCCATTGAGGTTTAAAAGTTGAAGACGTGGTGGTTGGACAACGAGAGATTTGACCTTTTGAAAACATTGTCCAAATAACCATTTTCTTTAGAACAAATTAAAGAAGCTTCTATATCTATATATTTGTTTTGACTTGTACTTCTAAACTGATATGGACATATTCGACTATACAAAGATTAATCACCACGCCATTAAACTCCACTTGTCGGTCTCAAACTCATGTTTTTTTTTTTTCTTTCTCTTTTATTTTTATTTATTGATGTAATACGAAAAATAATATTTCATTCGTTTTAGGGTTCGAGCACGAAGACTACATATGTTAATATAGAGTGATATGGTACTGTTTACAATATGAATATGAGATGATATGATTGATGAGTTTATGAATTAAAAGACCAAATAACCCTCATGATGTGAAAAATTTTAATGTGATAAGGAGAGAGAATGTGATGTGAAAAGTTTGAATGTGAGGAGAAAATTGAGGAAAAAGGAGAGATAATTTGATGTGAAATGTTTGAATTGATTTGTGAGAGTATGTAGGTATAGGGGTAATAGATGAAAAATGTTTGATATTGATATATGATTGATCGATCCTGGATATGTTCGATCCACGTGTAGGCAGGATAATGGCTCCGACTGTGATTGTTGCGATTACCTGTGTAGCAAAGAAACA
>JAOTQG010065618.1:0-14310 GCA_025631175.1 Iris virginica
TTTTTTAATTATTTTTTAATGTTATGTTCATTTTTTTAATTTCATGTTCTTTTTATTAAATGATATATTCATTACAAAAATAATCTATATTTTCACATCTAATTTCACCTTTAAAAAAATAAAAATAAAAGAACATAACGAACTAAAAAATAGAACATAACACACTAACAAAAGAACATTATAATGCAAATTAAAATGATCGCTAATCAATTAAAACATCATTTCAAACAAAGAACATAGCTATTATCGAAAAATAACATAACTAACAAAATAAAGAATACATCATACAAATAAAAGAACATAATATACGTTATAATTACATAATTTTTTGATTGATTCGTGTATTAATGTCGTATTCTGAATTGATTATGTAAATTTTTCCCCACGATTTTTGCAGATTTCAATGGCGTCTTATTAATGGAAAGGTTGATAATTATCACTAAAATCAAATCCCGAATATCAAGGAATTTTAACACAATCATGGTAAGTTTAAATCTTAATTATGTTATTAAGATTGCCGAAAATCGAGGAAATTGATTACTTTCCTAACAGAATTGCCTAACTCTATTCTCAATAACCACTCTTTTTACTGGGCGCGTAGACATCACACTAGGGGTAGGCCACTTCTTCTAAGGAGCGGATATCCGTTTAATAGAATTTTCATCATTTAACGTAGAAGATCTATAATCTGCTGTCCTAACCTTAACTGTTTTGGGACAATAGTCATAATTGTTTGTTCTTCTTTACTGTTGTAAGATTGTCTTGATTTTCACTTGATATGATCTCAAATTTATAGGAAGAACCATATCTTCCATCTTCCAGAGGTATTGTGATGGAATAGTATTGGGGAGGGTGTATATCGTAAAAAATAATCCCTCTGTCTCACGATATCTTTTAAATTTGTATACATTTATTAAAGAGTAATATTTATTAATAAATTTATTTTTATTAAATAATATTTATTTATTAATGGTAAAAAAATATAATTAATGATCATGAATATTTGAGAGAATAGAATGATAAACTAAAAAAATATGGATAAGAAAAAATTTAAAAATTCTAAAAGAACAATTATTTTGAAAAAAAAATTACTAAAAAGACATTTATTCTATTGTGGAAAGGAGGGAATACTACTAATCTTGAGCCCCAAAACATTCTAGAATCATCTAAAAAATTTCAAGAGATCGGATCATATTGAAAAACCTCGAAAATTGCAAAAATAACCCCAAAAAAGAAGTAGAACAGTGCAGCCCTGCGGAGGGTCGGGTAAATCTGGCTCCAAATTTTGCAACAATCACTAGATTTTGAACTGAAACTTTAATAAAGTGTCACTGGACACCTTAAAACATCAAAAACATGTCACCTGGTTGTGCGAGGAGATCACTGAATAGTGTCTAGTCTACACATCCCATACTTTCTTCCCACTGCAAACCTAAAATGTACTACAAAAGCAAACTCTGAACAGAGATGGTAGCTAAGAGTAAAAAGATCAAAACTAAAATTTAACAATTACACAAAAACAATCACAGAGGCATAATCCAAAACTTCAAATTTCCTTCTGCCACCATCCAAGATATGAAAGGTGGTGTAAAAATGGCCTTCCACCCACGAACTTTTTACGGCTAGAAACTCTACCCATATCACGAAACTGAAAAATAGCTAACTAATCTCTGCCTAAAAAGAAAATAAAGAGACAAAAAGGGTTCATCCATTCCGGTGTGGTTGGATTCTGTTCAACAGCCCAAGACTACAGCTGGGGTCGACATTCTAAATAGCTTCAAAGTGATGTTGCACCTCTATTTATCCTAGGCCTTGTCTGATAGGTGATCAAATACAGCAGCCCATTCTTTCTGAGTAGACTCGGGTACTTTCTCACCATTAACTGATGCAGACCATCGATCTTCCTCAGCATCTTCTAGGTTAAATGTCACTTTGTTTGGCGAATTTGAGAAGTCAAAAGAAAAGCCAGCAGGTTCCTTGGTCTTTAAGGTAGAGCTCTTTCTTTTACGAGACCCAGTGCTGGTGCTTCCTGATGGCTGAAAGAGAAGCTTGGTTATGTATCAAGTTAAACAGCCGAAATAAAAAGAACACAGTTTAAATACAATATTTGAAGAATCAATGACCAAAGCAAAAACACTTTAACCAACCGTATCATCACCATCTGCATTTGGCTTTTTCTTCATCTTGGATCCTGTCTCTAGGAAGTGAAGCACTTCATTCTTTGACCGGAATTTTTTTCCAGAAACTGGTTCGACATAGTACTGTAAAACAAAACTTTGGTCATATGTTTCAATATATCACAGTTTTCTGGTAGCACATAAATCGAACATAGAACAACCAACTAGGCACTGTAAAACAGGGAGAAATACAAAAGCAATAACTGATGAAAACAAAAAAAAAGCCCGGTAATAGGTTCTAAAGAGCCATATCTTGTTTCAGTTGCAAAGCCTCATGCCAACATACATTGGTCAAGAAGGCATCATTTGGAAAACTTACTGGTACATATCTCTCATGGTTACTTCCTCTCTTCTTCTATTTCCTGAGTTCTTTTTGTTTCTATATCTGCTTCTGCCATTATACTGAGAATTTCATCACAAGCGCTCAAACAGATAGCATGTTTTCAGTCGCTCAATGCCAAAAAATAGCAGTAAAATAACATATAGTTACAAGTCGATAAAGAATACACAAAGTGCCATCTCTTCTATTGTTATATAACTGCAATAAAATGCTGGGTGTAAGTCTGCGATTTCTGCACAAGGGTCGGTTCAAGACAACTGCCCCTAGGGCACATTTCAATCAGGATGGAGTGAGCACATTTCTGGAAGATTGGATAGAATGCAAACAATGAGCAAACTTAAAATATATCAATCCCTAATCCCCCCTACACACACATATGTATATATAATATAAAACACACATACACACAACTCTAAATCAACTCTAGTGCTGCTACTTAGTTTTAAACGAAACGCAGTTCATGAAAGAGCAAAGCATATGCGTTGTAGGTATGATCCTTTCTATTATCATGGTCCTAGTGAGTTTCGGTCTTCCCTACCTTTAGTGTTCTTGCAGCTACCGATACCTATGCACTACCAAACAAGTACAATTGGAGGTTATGTTGTATGTCCCAACTCCCAATCCATCTCAAGTGGCTCTCTCTCACTTATCTCATATGGTGACTTTCAGTGTTTTCAGAAAGATGTTCATCTTGAATTTTATCCTTCTTAATACTGCCACATGTTTTTTCTTAGTTGCCCAAACTCAGTTCATAGAGTAGTGCGAGCCAATAAACTTTATGACAATTTTAAGGGGTACAAATTGACAGCATACCACTTCCGACTCTTGGGCAACCTATTTCACAAACTTTAAACCAGCGTGAATGGCTAGAGAAGAACTAGAAGAGTGCACAAAGCTTGAATAAGAACTCTTCGGTTTTCAATGCTATGACAAACAAGTTAAGAGCAAGATAATAGAGCGAAAGAGGTTTAGGGTGTAGCACATTTTGGTATTCATAACCTTCCTATGCCTCACATGTACACTTTTTTGAAACACTTTCTTGAAGTTAAAGCAACCCCCATCCTAATTGGATTGGCTTCCTCAAAATCTAGCTATTTGTCTAAAAAGGCCATTCAAAGAGACTTTAAGATATTCCAGTAAATAAGCAAAATTTATCTCTTTATCCCAAACCCATAGAAAATTTTATCGCCCATTTAAGGAGGCTATGGGTCATTTCATTGTTGGATGGAAACTCCCTCAAATTAGCACCAAGGATTACGACCAAAGGGGAACCAAGATTCAATCAATATAACCCGAGTTAAAATACAAAGATTCATTATATTTATAAGTCTAAGATGATAGCTCGTGTTACATGACTTTACGAAAGAGCCCCTGGTTAATCAAAAATGATAAAATAAACCATGCGCTAAATACATCGAAATAAAATAATTAATCTTTCTGTGAACCGGAAGACCGTTCTACCACCAAATTTATTATTGGTCTTCTTAAGCACATTACATCATTCTACTCAATGGTTAAGAAAATTGGACCTCAAGTTATATGATGAGAGAGAAAAAGATAGCCATAAACACAGAGAAGTTCTCCAGTTCAAATCTAGAGGAAACAACTACTTCAAGTTGCGAACTCATTAAAAGCTTCGCCGTTAGAGAGAGCTCGCAATGTATATCAAAACTCTTCCCCTCACGTGCAAAACCAACTAGTGAGAAAACATAACACCAGGTGTACCAGTGATTGCATCCTAAACCAGACTGCAATCTTGTGTACTTGAAACACTGACCAAGGATAACTCAACCCAAGACCTCATGCCACTCGAGCTCTTTTACCACTCACCCACAAGCTGAAGTTGTTAGAGGAGGGGCTCAAAAACGTATGTCAAGCTTTAAGAAACACGAACTTAGCTTTCAACCAATAAATCAACATCAACTTGATTGTGCTCTATCTATGCTCTTTAAGGGTTTCTGCAGTTTCATTTTCGCCTCCAAACCCTTGTTTGGATTGCTAACTTCTCTCGAAAACATCAGTGATCATTCTTTTAGAGCTATTGGACATGGAGGTTTTCATATCATTATGCACAACAGTCCAATTTGAGTAATTTGGAGCTAATTACCAGTACTCTAGATCCTCAACTGGGCATTTCAGATATGGTTCTGACAATATTCACGCCACAAAAGTTCGGATCAACCCTAGAAATTATAACTCGCGAACCTCAATGCAATGATATCTTTAGCATTAGTTCCTATGACGAACAAACTTACCATGATGGCTGAAGGTAATGACATGGAAGCGGAAGGGGGGTAGAATAGAAGTGAACTTGCCCTCTAATACAGACTGATGCATCATGGCCTCAACTTCACACAGTCGAGATTGTTTGGTAAACTATTGAGATCCGATACTCAATAGAGCAGATGTGTCCATAGACATCAAATGAATCCTAATATAATGAAAACCATCATTAGTTTCGATGAAGAAAATTATATCAGCTGATAGGTCACAGCCACTAATCCTTTGTACAACTTCAGTACCCAACTTATTAAAAACAATACCAAAATATGTACCAAGATGACTTTTTAATCCAAAATATTTTCCTTTATACTTTGTATGTTCGTGAAAAGCACATTCAGGGTGTCAACCCATGCCATTAGCTAGATGGATTTGGCAGTCGTCGCTATGAAGCAAGGAAGGAGGCAGTAGCTACGAAAACGAAACAATAATCATCCCCTAGGCCTTCAAAAGGCATTAATGTCTTCTCAATATTGATCCCATTTGAAAGGAGCTAGGCGGGTGTTTAAAGTGTGTCTGTGTGTATCTGTGTTGGAAGGGAGGTGAGGCATCCCAGGTGGGAAGAAGTTGAAGGCAAAGGGAGCAGACTAGGGGGCCTTATTTAAGAGGTTAACAGGATTTCGAAACTGTAATCTCCTAAAATCAAAATTCACGTATTCAAGGTTTTCTATGACAACAGTTTTTACGTCTATTTGTCTTCTCCGCATGCTTTCTCAGAGGGACCACTACTGTGCTTGCAGCTACAGCCAGCTGCTAATTCTTACTTTTCTACAGCTCAAGTACCCAACTAATAAAAAAACATAATTGCCAAAATACATATCAAGATGACTTTTAAATTTATAGGATTTTCATTTATATTTTATATATTTGTGAAATCACATTCAGGAGCTCAACCCTTGCCATTAACCAGATGGATTTGAGCAGTCATTGATATGAAGCAAGGAAGGAAGCAGTAGTTATCAAGACGAAAGGATAATCATTTTCTAGGGCTTCAGCATTCATCAATTTGTTCTCAATATTGATCCCATCTGAAAGGAGCTAGATGGGTAGGATTGAATATTGAGTGTGTGTGTGTGTGTGTGTGGTTTGGAAGGGAGGTGAGGCATCCCAGTTGGGAAATGTCAAAGACAGGGAGCAGACATGGAGGCTTATTCGAGGAGTTAACAGGATTTCGAAATCATAGTCTCCTTAACTCACGTGTTCAAGTTTTGCTATGACAACAGATACTACCTCAAACGGCCTTTCTCCACATGCTTCCTCAGAGGGAGTGTTACCGTGCTTGCAGCTACAGCCCAGAGACTTTTACATCCCTAATCACCAAGTGCGCAACTTATTTAACTAAATTGAAGTCTTTGAAATCTCATGACTAGCATGGACGAAGGAATTAGTGATTAAGGATTTGTCGATTCATCACATATTGCACCAAGGTTATGAAATCACAATCTAGGGGTGGTCCTGATGGAGGCAAGTCAAAGTTCCCCTCTTAAGTCTTCATCCTAAATTGATCATAATCCACTATCTGAAGAGGTAACAGGATCTGCTCAGAGTGAGCGTTGATGGGAGCAGGCACAATGGTGTGTGCTTGTGTGTTTTATGGTGAGGACAAGGAGAGATTGAAGCCTTAATTAACAGGATAAATGAAATGGCTAAAATCAAGAATCATTGCCAAACCATATAACCCAGATCCTTACTAGATCCACTAAGGCATAGACTAAACATATAAAACAGCAAATTTATCCAATATGAAATGGTTACTTTGGATCCACCAATCTAGATAATCCGCTGACATTCTACGATTAGTCCCGAGAGACAGTTAATGACAAAGGACGGGTTATTGGGATTTATACCAGAAAGATTTATGTAATTATGGACAAGATTAAATTATTTTAGATTATAGTTTTTGTTATCTTTATTTTCACTGTACTTTCTGGATTTGTTTTTAATAATGTCAGAGTTTTAGTATTTGGGAGTAGCATTTCATCATATATAAGCCTTATTAGGTTACCATATAGGTTAGGCTGATTCTTTGAAAGCTTTAGCTTCTTTCCAAGCTCATTATACCAATAAAAATAAGGGTCTTTTGTACATGTGAAATTAAAGCAATCAGCCTATGAAAGAAATAATAAAGTATAGACGGAGAACAGACAAGTAAATAATTAGCTTATCATGTCTCAATCCCAAAAGAAACGGATAGGAAAAAAGCTGTTGTAGCAAGAATCAAAAACTAACAGTGATCTCCAAGAAAATCCCTCATCACATTTTGGAGCAGGATAAAGGTGATTAAAAGACCAAAACCCCGCAGAGATTCCATTCAGTTAAATGTCACATGGCTATAACACATACGAAGAAAATACCCCCAACTTGAAATTAAAACACTGTAGAAGAAAGCAATTACTGAATATGAAAAAGAGTAAACACAAGATACCTTCTTCATCATTGGATTCTTCTATTCCTATGCATCCAAAATCATTTGTTACTATTCAATAAAAATTAGTAGTCTCTATTTCTAGTGCATTTCAATTTTCATTTCCTAGTGGATCCTAGGGTTCTCAAGTTTTCCGTGATCAACCTTTCATCTCCGTACAATAAAGAACTAATTCCATATTAGCTTCCATCTAATCAGTACCAGAATCTGAGTCCTAACCTTTCATCTCCGTACAATAAAGAACTAATTCCGTATTAGCTTCCATCTAATCAGTACCAGAATCTGAGTCCTAACCACTCTCTGACTTGACTGAGAAAGTGAAACGAAAAGAGGAGAGTAATGCATAAACACTATGACTACGGGATTATAATCGAGTATAGAGAAATCACCAAAAACCATGGAGAGGAAAGCTCAAGTTGACATTAATGATGAAAAGCAAAAGGATGAAGGGCAGGATAATGGAAATTATAAAATTGAAAGAGAAAATTATACAAATAATGATATTGGGGGAGAAGGTTTTGAGGTTTCAAGACCATCTCTATTTTGAATGTACCATATTAAGCAAGGAGTTCGTGAATTAAATCAAGACGATAACCAATAACCACTCACATGCACACACGTATGAGGAAGAAGACAATCAAGTAAGCTGTACTAAAAGCAATGATACATCAGTCAGGCGAGTTCAAGGAAACTTCACTTTATATACATTGACAAGAAGGTCATGGCCCATCTCTAGTTTATATTGTGCATTGATATATATTTCTGGGCTCTCTCTCTCATAGCTTAAGCTTTTAGATGAATCTTTTGCTTGCCATGGTCCATAGTATAAGAGCTCTCTTATTATGCAAGGTACTTTCGTGAAGTCTGGTTGGCATTAAGAAAGTTGACACTTAGTTTGGTTTGTGAAGAACTTTCTATATCACCCCACGTGTCATCAGGGTAGCACATGAGGAGGAGTGTTTAATGCTGGAAATATATTGGTGGGCGCCTCTCTCTAACAGTGTAAGCTTTTAGTTGAGTTATTCACTTCAGAGAAATGCTAACATATGATAATCAATTGAGAGAATAGAAGAAAGAAGACGACAACCTGAAGGAACATCTCTCTCAAGCAAAGAGATACACCTTTCTTGGGGGTTAAACATATAAAACGCAAGGAGTATGTGTGCAACCAGCCAAGTAACACTTCTTTTTGCAACCGTCTGCAATCATTAAACAATTTGAAGGTACATTCTTCATAGCTACCATCTCATACTCTCATCAGTATAAGGACATCCAAGTGTAATCCATTAGTAGGTCATCTATCATACACTGTCAAGTGGAATCTCGCAGCCTGTTCAAATAGATGGCTGACTCCTTGAGTTATCTAGTCAATGTATCAACGTCTACACCCACAATAGCCGAGTACTCCTCAGGGCTCGTTGTCCTTCTCGGAGCATTTAATGCCTCAGTAGAGCGTTGCCAATTGTGGCCCCATAGCATAGAGGCAAGAGAGCACCTATTACCTCACATGCCTTTCAAACTAAAAAATCGAGGGCCTACGTGCTTCTAAGTTATGACAAGTTCAAGTTCTCCATAAGAGCTGTCAAGGATGAAAGCTAAACCGCCCTCACACCGTCCCTCCCTCTTTTCTCATTAATTACACCGTCTTTCTCCGAAAATAGTAAATCTTAATAGAACGAATTCTGCTGGGCCCATCCAAACAAAGGCTTTATACTTTATGGTTAGTTAAGGATGAAACACTAAGGCTTGGATCGGTAAAGTGATTTTCACCGAATTAGTGATTTGCCCGTTTCACTCCTTCTGATCTCTTATACGATTTTCATTCCAACAAACGATTTTTAAAATCTTTTATTTCCATCTATATACCCCTATATCTAATACTATATTTCTACTTTTTAAAACTATCCTACTCAAATCAAATCAAACCTATCCCACCAAATTATTATCTCACTATACCTGAATAATATCCAACCCAAACATATCCCTTTCCAACAAAATATCTCACTACTCATTAATGATGGATTAAGGGTAAAATTAACAATTCACTACCAATTCACACAAAACCAATCAAAACCAAAATACTCCAAAATCACCTACCACCAAATCATTTACAGTGCCAAATCACCCCAAATCGATGAAAGTTACTTTGCCAATCCAGGCCTAAAGCATGTACCTGATCTACCACCTCCTTTATCAATTGATACCAATTTGAGCATTTGCACTGCTGCAGTGCAACCTAACTTACTTTATAGAGAAAGGAAAAAAATACCCACTTTCCTATACATTAAAAGATGTTACACAGTTTAATTTCAGTATTGAAGTCTTCTAAGTTCCATTAAATAAAGTGAAATTATCTACCTAAGCCATGAAATGAGCTATAAGAATGGAACTGACGACAGCTGTCAGTGCTATTTGCTAACATTTTCAAAACTCTATTTACTTCACCTATAAAAAGAAAACCACACGAGCACTTAGTCGAAGATTTCTCTACTATAGGAGCTACTTTTACCGTTTATCGTATTTAATCATTATGAATCATATCTTTTCTAGTTTTACTGCATATGCATATCCATCTAAGCATTCGCATTTCCGCTATATTCATCTTGTTAGCATGTTCCTTCTTATTCGCATTTCCGCTATATAATAGTGCAGGCCTATTAGTTGTCCTATAAAAAATTTCTTTTTGGTTTTAGTGGTATATGCCAATCACATAACACTCTAGAAGAACTCTTCCCCGGTTTTAACACTTTAATTTATTGTTAGCGTGTATTCCGCTAATTAATACATGTGGAACTTTGAAGTGCGAGCTTAAGTTAGGATCGCCTAGGTGTATTAAGGTTTTAGTTAACCACCCATTTTTTTCGATGGATACTTTGGCTTAGAGTTGGCAGTTATTTGATATGGAGTTCTTGTCTCAGCAAACGTGAGACGGAATTTGCTTTGGTCTATTAGAGAATCAACATTTTGTACAGCAAGTAAAGAGGAGTAGAGTTTGTGAATAGATATACTTGATAGAGCTAGGATGCACCTAAGTAAAAATTTAAAATATAAAAAAATGAATTGACGAGCTCAAATAATAGAATATTGGAAGTTCTCCAATCTCAGATTTAGTTGTTAGAAGTAATTATTTATTGGCTTTCATATGAATAATTTAACATAATTAGAGACATCGACCAGTTACTTTTGACTTGCAGTCTTAGAATAATTAACTATAAATGATGTATCGTGATTTTAATACTAACTTTTAAAATCTCCGTGGATATATTCTTTTGTGTACTCACGCTACATTTTGATTAAGATCGAGCAAGTAAGATTAGATACTTAACGGCTTACTTGAGGAAAGTTGCATCATCAATTTCAGAGTGAGCAGGGATGCGTGGTGGTATAGCTTTTCGAGTTATAGTTTGATAATTATGCAATGAAAACTTTAAGAAATGAAGAGAATGTGATGATTGACATCCTCTCCAATCTCTTCATCTTGATTAATGATTGATCCTAGGTATCATACTATTTCCTTTGAGGTATTATTCTCCATCTTTACTTAACTTCCACTTCACTAATATTCTGCTTACCACTAAAATCGCAAGTCATATGCTCTATTCCGACTTATTTTGAACTCTTTGACTTCTAAAGCTTCCCTCCATTTTTCTAACTTATCATTAACCTCATTCCTTGTTTCATCGATGAGGACAGTGTCATTGACAAATAGCATGCATCAAGGTATATCATCTTCGTCATCTATTACTAAGGCAAAAAGATAAGAGCTTACGGCCGATCCTTGGTGTAGTCCTATAGTGATTGGAAACTCGCGTGTCTCTCCATTTGTGGTTTTAACTAACGTCGATGTCCCATCATACACACCTTTAATAACCTCAATATATCTCATTTTAAACCCTTTCTTTTCTAGGATCAACCAAATTACCTCCTTAGGGACTCTATCGTATGACTCCTCTCAAAGTCAATAACGACCATGTGTAGATCCCTTTTTTTCCTTCTCTATAGCATTCCATCAATCTCCTTAATAGGTGCATATTGTTGATCTACCAACATAAAACCAAATTGATTCTCCTAGACTAGATCATTGTCTCTCTCCTTAGTCTCCTTTTAACTATTCTCTCCGAAAGCTTTATTGTGTGACTCATTAGTTTAATACCTCTATAATTAGTGCAACTTTGAACGTTACCTTTAAGTTTGTATATTTCCGCTCATCTAGCATTTTCTTTGTCATCATAATTTTATTAAACAACTTAACTAGCCAAGACACCCCTACGTCACCATGACATTTTCATACCTTAATGTATATTCTATACCTTAATGGGTACTCCATCCGATCTAAAAGTTTTCCTGATTTTCATCTTTCTTAAGCCAAACTTCACCTCATATTCGTTAATTCTACGAAAGAAAGTAATATCTTTACTTTTCCTATTGGTGCTACAATCGTTGTCCGCTATATTTCCTAAATGTTGCTCATTTAGTAGTTTTTCAAAGTATATTCTCCATTTATCTTTCATTTCTTCATCCCTTACTAAAACGCGCGAGTCTTCATCCTTAATGCATTTTACCGCGTTGAAATTCTTGGTTTTACAATCCCTTGATTTTGCAAGTTTGTATATAGCATTTTCCCCCTCTTTTGTATCTAATTTATTTTAAAAGTCATCGCGGCTTTCTTTACTTCTTTATTAGGAACTTCTGTCGCTCTAAATCATTTAGATTTTTACAATTTTGTCAAGTTTTATAAGCTTCTCTTTTTAGTCGAACTACCTTTTGGACTTCCTCATCCACCACCACTTTTTTTATCTATATGCATATTTCCTTTGCACTCCCATAATACCTCTTTTGACACCTTTTTGCTGCACTCACACATTTTAATCCACATCTCGTTGGTCTCATCCACTATATTTCATGTCGCATCTTTTACCATTTTCTCTCTAAATAAACATATTTTCTCGCCTTTTAGATCCCACCTCTTAGTTCTTAGGTTTTTAGCATTTCCTACTTTGTATTTTAGTCTTAAGGGTAGTATCAAGCATCATAATTTTATGTGGTGAAGTTAGACTCTCTCCCATAATCACCTTACAGTTTTTACACGTATCAACTTTTCTACTTAAAAGATAGTCTATTTGACTCTTATTTAATCCATTTTTAAAAGTTACTAAATGTTCTTCCTTCTTCTTAAAACAAGTGCTGGCTATCGCTAGGTCTTAGGGAACCGCAAAATCTAATAAAGCTACTCCTCCATTATTTCTGCCACCAAAACCATATCCTCCATGCATTCCCACCTACCTTACACCGTCTTCTCCCTCATGACCATTAAAATATCCCCCAATATAGAGTTTTTCACTTCAAGGTATCCTTTGAATTAATTCATCCAAGTCCTCCCAAAATTGATTCTTAATAAGTTGCTCTTGTCCCAATTACGGCGCATAGGCACGAATTACATTAATTATTTCTTCTTCTATTACTAATTTTAAAAGTATGATTCTATCTCCTTTCGTAGTAACCCTGATGACATCTTGTAGATCCTTAATTAGTTAATTACTACTATGCCAACCCCATTTCTCTTTCAATCTTTTTCAGTATAATATAATCTAAATCCTGTAATTTCTAGTTCTCCACCTTTCTTCACTACCCATTTTGTTTCTTGTAGGTACGCTATATTAATTTTTCTTCTAATCATAGTATGTACTAACTCCATCCCTTTACACATCATGGTCCCTATGTTACGAGTTGCTAGTCTAAGCCTAGTTGTAAATTTTTTACTCCGCCCTTGCTCATTTTTTACCACTTGGACGATGGAGTGGCGTAGCCTAATCGATGCACCATGAGGAAAATGCACCGAACACACTTCCTGAATATTAATCACGTGGAGACGTATGCCCCTAGCTCTATTGCAATACCCCGAGGCAGGTGCGACAAGTCACATAAAATGGTTGACGTCCTATCATTTACGCAAAAATTATTAGGATATTATCTAAGATTATCATTAAGATCCTACGTTTCAATATATAGGGGTTGACAATGAAGTAATTGGTGGGGTAAGCTTAATTCTAGAAAAGAGCTCTAAACCGGACTTCCAAAAAGCGAAAATGGATTCTTGAAAGGAAATTTAAAGGGATGAGAGGGTGAGAACAATAAGATGAGAGTAACATTTAGAGAACCTATATGACGAGATCCACCATCAACCAGGTTAAGATGTAGTATTCTGAACTTTACATTGTATATGATGGTTGAGTGGATCGTTAAGTCCAGTAAACTCTTAGCCATATAAGAGAAAATAGCTTCGGTATGTTGTTTTTTGACTTGTTTCTTTTGTTTATTGTTATTTGTGTGTTTTTAATACGTTTACCCCATGACAAAAAATCATGGGTATGCAATTGTATACTGCCCTTGATCCTCGTGACTGCATCTGCAACCCAGAGTGACAGATTAAACTTTTAGTTTTAGTTATGTTGACGAACATATAGATACAGATAAAGGGTTGTTGGGATGTTGCGGCAGGAGAGCACAAAGAAAGAAGAGAAAATTAGCTCAATAGCTATCACTAACGCAACTTACAGCAGTGATCTGTTTTTCACCTTAAGCTTAAAATGTAATTTAAGCTATAAAGATATCAAATATATGCTTCGGAGAAACAAATACCTCCTCCCCGTCTGCAAAAAGCGTTCCTCTTTTGTTTGTCCTCAAATAATCTTCTCAATTCTAAGAGCAAACATTTTAGTTTCATTTTAGAATGATACAAGTACGTAAAGCAATCCCCTTAAAATAAGTGAAATGTACAATGGGCAGATTTTTTTGGGACGGAAGGAGTAGTACTAATCCTTATCAGTCAAAATGATAGTTGTACACAAAAATCTTCAACCACTTCAGAAGTTATTAACACAATTTCAGAAATTTTGGTCAAGGCAACCCAATGGAGATGGATATAACAGTTGACTTCAATTTCAGACAGATTTTCACAGTGGACCAGTTGTAGTTAGTAGTATGAGTAGTCTCGTACAAAAATATATTGGTTGTGTTCTTGTGCCTGATTTTCACCCATGATTTCTGATTTCTGATTTTTCTCTCTCATTGGTCCCACACTTTTTCTC
>JAOTQG010065729.1:0-14307 GCA_025631175.1 Iris virginica
GATTACACTAAAATTTCACAAATTTCATATTGTTAATAACTATAATACTTGTACTGGTTTAAATATAATTGATATAGTATAATTCACGGTGTTATTCTTAATTAAGTATAAAATAACCTAAGTTTAAGTTGTTAATAATAATAATAATAATAATTTGCTCAATTAACCCGTCCGACCAGTGCCATGATAGTTTGCCTTTTGACAATTTTTACTCCTTTTAAAATTTTCTTAAAAAACAAAATGGACATTCTACAATTCGTCATGCAATCTTGGTACCACATAATGGAACCCTCCGACATCAAAGGTGAGTAAATTAGCAGATAGCCTTTGAAGATAGATGTCTGAACTTCCAACAGGAGCTGGTGCTCAATCTGAAGCGTGCGTGTGACGAGAACAAACCAAGTTTATTGCAAGAACTCCGAACTTCTGACATAGTGCTTTTCTACTGCATCTCCAGCTTTTGTAGTTGATTGCTTATGTACCATCCTATCATGGTTGAGCATCGCACTAACACTCTCGACCACCAAGATAATCTGTGCACCAAGAGAAAGAAAACTGAAATGATCCATGCGCACATAAAAATCATTTATTTGTGAACAATCCATGAAGTTTACTATCGTCATAGCAGAAATGTAGCATTTCATAAACAACGGACTTGCCTGCAATTAGGTAGTAATAAGAACGAACTTCCCAAACACCAATTATTATTTTAGTACTGAGGAACATCAAATAAGAATATCTAATAGTCTTACATTTTCCCAGCTTGAATCATCAATTAACAACTGCATTCCTTTTTTGTAATTCCCAAAAAATATGCATGACCTTAACTTCACATGCATTCCTCGCCCATAAATGTACTCCTTGAAAGTTAAATTGTTTCATCGTACTGACATCGTCTACTCCCTCCATTTAGCTCAAAGAGCCCACAATTGAAGTCAAATATATACCCCAGGATTTTGAGAATTAAATAAGTTCTTCTGATTCTAGGTTTAATGCATTAAGGATAAATTTGAAACTGTAAATTTTATCAGCTTAATTGTCAGTCATGACTCCCCTAAGCGGAACATTTGGAGATTTTTTATCAGCTTAATTGTTCCACTAAAGAACTTCCTTTAGTGGAACAATTGGAGTTCCTCACGACCAAAATTCATCGATAACCTTGTACCATACATAGCACTGAAGGGTTTTCTTTCCTTCTCTTTTTTTTTTTCTTTTTTCTTTTTGGTTTTGGGGGGAGGTTCCCTGCAGAACTTAAAAGAGGGAAAAGAGTTTTCAGAATGCTCAAAAACACGATAGCAGAAAGAGCAGTTAAATGCAGGTGCCAAACGTTTGTCCTGTATGTGCAGTGTTTGCACTATGTTGTTGCCTTGGAAATATTTTACTGGAATTTATTTTACAGAACCAATTTAGCATGACAAACCTGGAAGCAAGCATAAGCCATTGCTGTTGCAAAGTAGAAATTTGCATTGCCTGTTCCCTGCAAATTTTGTCAATTAAGGAGGTAAGGGAGCAGCCATTTAAAGCCCACTTGCATAGCCCTAATCAAGTCATAAGGAACTAGCAAAACACATACCCGCCATATCCACAGATTGTGCATCACAGGACTAAGCAGAGAAACCCCCACATACCCAGAAAACAGGAAGAAAGAGAACTGCATATCTGCACAGAAATGTAATGCAAATCCTAAGAGGCAAATTCCATAAAAAGTGAACACCACAGGAAGATAATAATAGAAATGCTTCAGTAGAAAGTTACCTGCTAGTTCATTGACAAACAAAGCCAGCAAACCCAAGTACAGAGCTGAGTCTCCAACCTGAGCATTATCATTGACGCAAACAATATTAATAAGCAGTTGATCTTAGTACTGAATTCATAAAGAAAGATGATTAAATGAAAGAAGCCAAACAGGTAATTGATGGTGACAGTCGAAGGATGCAATCATGTGATTGTTACAAGACAATTGGAGAAATGTTCAAGTCCAACCTAATCTTTTTGCGCCTCTTGTTTATGAAAGTTACCTCACATCACTTGTTAAGAATCTAAATAAGGAAATATTATACAATATGTGCCAAAAGCAATGTACTGGGGACATTTCCAATGCATTTTGTGATACTCTCCAATGCCAAAATATTTATGCCGAACCATAACTCACAAGGGCACTTGTTAGCAAAACCTTTATTTATTTATTGCTATATTTTAACTTCATTCTAGTTACATCAGGATCTCATGGTTTAATGTGTCAACAGCAGATCACAGGCCATCAGATTATACAGTGAAATCATCAAATTCCTTGAGAAAAGTAGTAAAGAAACCATAGTGCAAGACAGGGAAAGCAAATGAAGAAAGTTTAAAGCACCTTGCTTCGCCAAGTTATGTTTCGTTTAAGAGTGCATCCTCATTGAGGAGAGAGAGAGAGAGAGAGATGCAACAATGAATAATGGAATGAATCCAGATAGTTGAAGTTGCCAGAGTTTAGCAAGGCTGGTGTGCAATTAGCTTTATATTTCAAAAACAAGATGAAAACCATCTGAAGTTAACAATATAGGATATGAAACAGCTTGAGCACACTGGGTTTGAACTTCATTTACTCTACGAGACTTTCCTCCATCTTGGTCCTTAACATTCTTTCAAGATAGTAAATGTCGCATAATGAAAACAAAACTACATGTAAATTGTGTGAGGAAGAAGCAAAAAAGCAATCTTAAAATAGTTAATATTCACATAAAATGAACCAAAACTCCAATCCTGGTGAACCAACAAGTCAAAGATAAAGATGGGAGGACTTACTGAAGGATACGATTTAAGCACCGATGAGATTGCAATGTACAAAAAAGCCAGAAAGCAAGGTCGATGATACAGTCGTATGGCTAATGGCAATATCATGAATAGAATGTTTATATGGAACACTATCAGAAAGAAATCTCTGAAAAAATCAAAAACTTCAGCAAAGAAGTACCTGCATTGAAGTAGCAGAAGAGGTTAGATTACATGGAATTCCCCAATGTGGGACCAAATTGCTCCGTAATCATCAAACAATACGTGGAAACTTAAGACTCACCACAAAACTCCTATGTTTGGAGATAAATCTTCCACGGTGAGAATGAACCCATACGTTCTGCAAAAATTATGTTTCATATAAGAAGTACGTAATGCAGGAGTGGTTTAACAAATGCCTGACTAAGAATATTGAAATAATTTCTCTGAGCGAAAGAAGAACCACAACGACAGCAATAACAATAACGCTAATCATTAAGGCTCAATCAGAACACCAGAGAGTAGGGGATCGACAGCTTAAAATGATAATACAACATGGAAGGCTGCGATAACCGGACGTCTGGTAAATAAATAATCAAAGCATTATAATTGAAAATAGCTATGCAAGCTGATTGATACCCATAACATAAAGGAAATTACTATAACACTGAAATATCAAAAATAAATAATAACATTTTATGAGATGGGCAATTCACCCCCCTCCCCTACCATCAGCACTTTGATAGTCCAGTATAAGTGATGGCAATAATCTGAATCATGCTATGCTTGTTAAAATTTCTATTTTACTCAGTTTTGGCGGTAAAGTGATATTTCCGGAGTAAAACAATATAATATGTACCAGACATTTCACATTTGAATTTTTATAAAGCATCCAAGAAATTGTTGGAATTTCAGCTTTCCAGCAACTCAAGTGTAAGTAGCCACATCCAGGAAAATAACAATGAACGACATGAACACATATAAACACTTATAGCAGTGATTTATTTGTTATGGAAATAACTTGTTGAATGTTTGATGAAAGTTTTGAATCTAGAAAGGAATACGAACAGAACATGATAATAACTGGTACCTTGTAAACATCTCCCTGAGACCACCATACTCTTTCAGAGAGATGCCACAAAGAACTAGGATATAAAATGCCCAAACTGAAGCCCACACAAAGAAAAGTAGAGCTTCTCTCCATGAGAAAAGAGTTGGTTCTGGCAATTTATTTGTTGGTCCTTTATGCTTAGAAAAGTTATCACTTGGGAGGCTAGTTGAATCTTTAGAGTATCTCCTTTTTAGGAACAGTTTCCTTGGGGGTGTATCTGGGCCATAACCTAATAAAAGTACCACCTGAAATCACAAAAGAAGAAAAGCATATCATATAATAAGAGGTTGATATGAATGAATAAAAGAAAAACATTGCTCATTTTTCGCGCGTAATGTTTTAGCATACACCAGCGGTGAAATACCGGTATCACTAGGACTGTAGGATAAAGAGATAAATGTGATGCCATAACCCATCCAAAAGCTGCCAATGGAACTAGTCCTGCAATATTCAGAACCAAAATTTTCAGTGGGAGCAACAAGATTCCCCTGTTCATTTGCTTGTACAGTTATCTTTGCCCTATTCACAAACTTTTGTATTGCTGAAAAATTGAACAAGTTACTGCAGAAGATATTATGTGCAAAAATGTTTAATGCAAAAAATTGCTTTTTATGAAACATGGTGCAGCCACTTGAATCACTTTAAAAGATCAATGATCCACACCCGTATACTAGGCGAAGATTGCCAGCTTCTTACTCTTACAGGCTCCATAAAGGGACAAAACAATCACAAGATTCTCAATTGGGGAAGTTGACGAGCCCAAACAGGTGATGATGGTGAAAGGATTCCACAAGTACACAAGAGCAGCAATATCCCCAGATGATAAAGTCTCTGCAACATATTTCATCAGCTTGTCATAGGACAAAGGAAAGAAGATCTGAAAAAATCATACCAAGGAAATGCTTAAAGGCCTGGAAATAAGCTTAAAAACCTGAATTATTCTTTAAAGCTTTATCAAAGACCAATGATTTCAAACTCCAACTATAACTGATGTGAAGAATCTGGCCAATTGCTCGAATAAGCATAGCAGTAATAAAATCTGCAACAACAAAAATCAAACTGTATCCAAAAATATGTCAATATCAACAATGTAACCAAAATACAACCAGATAATAGTAATGCAGGCGAACAAAGACCAGGGTCGAAAGAAACAGTTGTAAATACATACAATCACATGTAGCCGGATAAAAATATGAAAATTTCAACCAGCAAAAAAAAAAAGGAAAACAAATAGCTTAATCATTGCTTCTCGTTCTTTTCGTTTCGACTTTACAAAGCTATATAGAGTTATGTATATTTTCCTCTTCACTATTTAACACACTTTCAAACTCTTTTTCCACCTACCTCCTCAAACTCCATTCATGCATCCACTATAATATTCATGGCCACCATGCCACCAGCTAAATTTAGCGCAACTCAACCTTATTCCCAATTTCCTAAATAAACGGCAGGAAAAATCGGTTAAATATACCCTTAAACAACTTGAGAACAGCTAGTGTATGTGGTAATACCAAATGTCCCCCAATGGGCTCATATAAAGGAGGCCCAACACTGATCCAGACCCAATACTAGGGGGCCCAATGAAGACCCACGGAAAAACTTGGACTAGCAAGCGGGCACCCCTAGCTGGCCTCCTCCTTCAAGAAACCAACTGGCGACCAGATGTATATGGATGCCGCGGGCACAAGTTTGCCCCCGCCCATACATAAATGGTCGTCAGTGCACCCTTAACAGAGTCGTACACTAAAGGATAGTTGGAAAGATGCAGCTCAGGAGATTGTCTTATCTGATACATGGGGAACAAATCCCACAGAGTTCACGCGACTTGACCACTGGGTTCACACGAGCGGCTTGACCACTAGGTGCACACAGGTTGTCGACCAACCGCAGAAAGACGTGTGAAAAGTGGTCAAGGACCCCTGCGGGGCTTGCTCCCCAATTCTCACTATAAATACTCACCTACGAGGTTTGCTCGGTATGTTTACCAGCACACCTACTCTTTTGCTCCTAATTCTCTCTTTATAGGGTTAAGAACTAAGGAACAACACCTTAGTTCCACTCTTACTGAACTATACTAAGTCTCACACCGGAGAAGGTGAGCAGGGATTAATCCATGCCCTCTTCTAACGGTCTTGTTGACTGTGCAGGCCGTCGGAGCAGATCAAGGAGAGAAGTGGCCACCGTTACTTAAACCAAATATCCTACCACTTTCACAGCCCAAAACACAAGTCTAAGTTAGCACAAAATGTGCATCAGCAGAATGGATCCGTTGCTTGGAAAAAAACACGAGTCTCCAGGGTGAAAGCGAGATATCCTAACTACCAGAGAGAGAAAGTGTAGGTGTTTGTGTAAACTTACAGAGTAAACCTGGTAGGTGAGTACTTATTAGACTTGGGGAACAAGTCCCCTAGCACAATGATCACTTTCCACGTGTCATGCTGGGGTTGGCCTACAACATTTGTGCACCTAGTGGTCAAGCTGCCAGGACTCGGAGGGATTTGTTCCCCACGTATCAAATAAGACAATCTCATGATCTGCCTCTTTCCAACTACCTGTGAGTTTACGACTCATAACAGATTGTAGTGAAGGTTATACTATCGGCCAGCTCTATGTATGGGCGGGCTAACATGTGTCAGTGGCCTATAAGGGCCTCCATATGCTTATGATCATTAGCTGGTTCCTTAAAGGAGGAGGCTGATGGGTCAATATGGGTACCTGCTTAGGGGCTTTCGCGCATCCTGTGCACGTCTGCTAGCCCAAGTTTTGTCGTGGGTCTTCATTGGGACCCTGGTATAGGGCCAGGATCAGAGTGTTGGGCCCCCTTTATGTGAGCCCATTGGGGCACATTTTGGCCAGTATTATCAATATGAGCGTATAGATTCTAGTTTTTTTTCATTTCATTTTTCCCTTTTGGACAATGTCTAGCCTCTACGTACATTACTACTCTCTAACCAAACTCTTTGTAACGAGACAACTAGAAATGTCATTAGACTACGTGGTACTTTTCTCATTGTGACTTATGGAAGCTCAAAATAGCTAGAAAAGCAATTGATTACATCCGATCATTCCGAAATTACAAGGTTAAAGATATAAAGTGGATTCTCATTATTTGTGAGCCACTAGAGTTTGTTCCTACTGTATAGACATAGAGAAAGTTGAGCCTAAGCGGTTACCAGATGTTGTAGAGAACTTACTAAAGAGGTTGATGAAGAATTACTCTCCACAAGAAACACCAACACTGGTAGGGGATTCAGTATAGACCAGGGAATCCACAAGTGATCGTGAAAATTAAGGGGCAGGAGCAGGATTCTTTTTTAAATCAAAGCCAGACTTTGCCTTAATTATTTAGCACAGGTACCAAGTAATCCAGGGAGCCCCTATATAACAAATAACTGAAGAGAAGAGCGGCTAGGAGAAATGAAGAGTCTTAAGTCGCAATCAGTAAATATTTTAATTCTCGCCATTACTCCTCGCGTAGAAGGAGGGTGTATCCGGTTGAAACATATATGGTAGCCCTGAAGAGTTCTATTCAAAAGGGAAGCAATATCTCATCTCAATTTACTCATTTGCCCTATCGCCTTCCTTCTTGTGACTCTTGTCAGTTAAAAACGAGAGAGACGGAGAGAGCACTAGATTCAAACAACTGAAACAGCTTCCTTAATTGTTACAAATAAACTTGTCTTGGGCCATGCTCTAGTTCTACTCAACACTTGGGCCACCCTGATGACCAGTACCACCAAAGTTATGATCAAAATCTCTAATCATGCTCATTTCTTTATTTCACTCCCAATGAAGTTCCTTTACATTTAGTAATAATTATTAATAGTATTATTACTATTTTTTTTTAATTATTTGTTAACATTATCTCTCAATCAATATGTCAAGGCTCAGTGACATCCCTAAAACCAATTGCAGTCCATGCCAGGAGCCCTTTTTTCAAGGCCCTAACACTCTATAAGAAAATAGCCAATAGAGCTCTCTCAAACGCATTTCCGAATCGTTTTTATCATGGAGAAAGAGGTAAAAATATTCATCACGACATCACATACTTCATAAACATAAATCATTTATAGCCTCTCATAGCTACTTATATCATAAACTCCATAACTACACTTTTGCTGCCGAAAATGAGCGAGAAATTATCTTTCGATTGCCTACAATAGTAAAAATTAAAACAAATGCCCCCAAGCCACTTGTTAATTCTAAACAATGATAGGAAACCATCTAATAAAACTCAACTCGGCCTTGCTACCAATCATTCGAAGTCGGCTACATGAATCATTTTCCACCATTCAATATGTTTCAAAATTATTAGGATTCATGTTCATAACGATATCTTGAAAGTTTTTCGCTGGCCATCACGCAACCTAACCAACCTCCTCCTTTGTTCCTTGAGACCCACAGTGTAAGGGTAAGAGTCAAAGCACAACGTGGCTGGATTTGGGGATGACCGCCTAATAAATCACATTTCTAATACACAAAAGTAACCACACACATTTAATAAATTTAAAATAACAATTACCAAACACATTTGAAGGTCTTGCATACAAGTTCACGAGGCGAGTTGTAAAGAATCCAAAATTTCGAAATAAATTCAGCTGAAACAAAAACCAACAAAATGCATTGACAAATATTCTCAATACAAAACGTTAGTTAACCATTCACAATCAATCACAAGTACTTTGCATCCATTTCTCGAACAATACTTACGCATTGCTCATGCTAATGAAGAGAAGATATTTACCCGCATAATATATGATTCGGCAGCCCCTCAATCCTGCAAACTCATTAACAAGCTAAAATTACCAACAAGTACAAATACGCACCTAACCAAACCAAACCGAAAATAGCAATTCATAAAATCGAATGTTACCTGTTAACAACAACAGGACCGAGGATTGACAACAAAAGAGGAGATCCATGGTACATAGAACCTGTGACAAACCCCGATCATAATAAGTGTGAAAGTAAGAAAAAATAATTACTCCCAATTATTTATTCCATTCAAAATACGAAGTAGAAATGTAAAATTTTCGAACCGGCGTACGGAGACATGGATGCCTGCTTCAACCAGTAACCTTCCGCCACTGCAACATTTAGAAATAATTTAATCTACGAAGAACGTGACGTTAAAATCACAGAGGCATACATACGCGCCAATTCAAGTAAAAATCAGCATAGCAGTTTCCAGTACGTGTATTCGTGACTCGTGAGTGTGTGTGTGTGTGTGTGTGTGAGAGAGAGAGAGAGAGAATGTGCGTACGGCGGCGGAGGCTTGTAAGGGGAGTAGAGACTTCGGGGCGGGTGGAGAGGTTGAGATTGGTGGGGAAGTAAATAAGTATTAGCCTGAATATGACTGCTGCGGTGGCCCAGCTCCAGAACCACCGCCGTGTCTTCTTCTTCGTTGATTCCTCCATTTCCCCTCTGCCGCGCTGGTGGGTGCGTTGGGCGGGCCGGGGGGGGGGGGATGGGAGGGGGTGTGGAAGGAATGCCTTCCTATCGTCAAATTAAACCACCCTAGTCGCTGTCGCTGGGAAGGGCTGACGAATTTTCCCTCCGCATTTTGGATCGCATTCGAAGGCAGTTCGCCATCTTAATTTTTCTAATTCGCGGTTTCTAAATTATTTTAAATTACTCTGATTCGAGATTAGGGATTTATACCTTATATATCCAAACAAAATCTGATGAGAGCCTAGACACTCCTTGTTTAGGAGTGCCATAATGCACATAAATATTATAAATTATGCACATAACTTTATGTGCATCATGTTCTGTGCATAATTTATAATTTTTATGTGCATTATGTCACTTTTAAACAAGAAGTGCCTAAGCGCTCCATATAAAAACTGATATATTTGTGCTTAAAAAACTAAAAATTAGGAAAATATAAAAAAAAAACACTGGCGCATATTATTTCGGTTTAATAATTAAGAATTTGACCCTAATTTAGTCAAATCAATGATGCATTTTATACTATAGATACTTTTACAGTTTCGAAAAGTTTTCTTACATAATTTTTTGGATCAATTACATTCATTAAATATTCATGAAGTTATATTTAAATAATAAAATAATTATTATTTATGTATCTGAAATTATTTTAAGACTTAAATTCTATACTCTAATATATATATATATATGTTGACTAATTTATCAAAATTGATTTTATTTCATCAAAAAAATATAATATAAAAAAAAGAAAATGGAAAGAAAGTAGTAGTTTACAAGATGTTTAAACTAATAGTAATAATAATAATAATAATAATAATAATATATAATTCCTTACAATAATTAATGTTTTGTTCAATAATGTTGAAAATTATTCCATCATCTTTCGGTAAAATATTTAATTCTCATAATATTGTTAAACTCAAATCTTTAATGCATATGATTTTATTTCTCTTTCATCATCCTTAAATACAAAAATCATCGTAATCATTCGCGTACCATCATTTTGTTCTATATCAATAGATTATAAACTTTAGGAAATCGATCGTACCAAATTTAGTTCTTATAGAATTTGTAAAAGCAAATGCATATGCAATATGTACACATTCTTCCATTGTTTTACCATGATAGTTTAGTAGAGTAGATTGGCAAAGAAATATATTAATGAGATTCAATTTAGAAATGTTACCAAGAAATTAACACAATTTTAAGATAAAAGTTTTTTGAATAAATTGACACCTATTTTTAAATTGATTGGGAATCTAAAAATCAACGATGGGTACAAAATAGGAGTACAAATTAGCAAAAAGCGCCAAAAATAACGATATTAAACCATCACAAAAGACCAGCTAGGATTTGAAAGCTTAATAGGTATAACTTATAAGGCCCTAATTACAATTAGGGTTGACAAATAGTGATGGGAATTTGAATTGCATTGAACTGAAGTTAACTGGGAAAAAAAGTGAACTGCTTGCATATAAGATTGGGGCTGAAAAAATTCCGTATTTGTGTTTGTGGGAAATTAAGGGTGTATATATTCGCTTTGGGCAAGTCACAAGTGTAAATTTAGCTGGTCAAGAATCTGTGCTCGTGTATACGAAACTTTTGTAAAATTAAATTAAAAATAGGTGATTTAGTAATATCTTTGAAATTAATATTTATAAAAAATAAATTATATGTCAGACTTTAGTTATTATAATAATTACTAAAATATTTATTTAATATATTTTTTATTTACATCTATCGATCATACGTGACGCAATCTGTTATCGCAATTGATGAATATCATTAACTTTGTACTCATTTCACTGCTGCAAAAGAAAAAAAAGAGAAATTGCAATTGTAAATCAATTGTTCACAACTCTTATTTACTTACTAATATATATATATATATATATATAGGAAAATAATCAGCTACAAACCACAAATAATATCGTATAAACGTGCGAACCAGTTGTATCTTAGTATATTTTTATTATATCTTCGTTAATTTTGTTGTATCTTAGTTTTTTTTTTTTTTTTTTGGTATCTTAGTAGGATCGTGTTGTATCTTATTACATTTTTGTTGTATCTTTGTATCTTAGTTATTTTGTACAATACAACAAAAATATAATTAAGATATAACAAAAATATACTGAGATACAATTGATTCACACGTTTGTACGGTATTTATGATTTGTAGCGAAATATGCATATATATATATATATATATATAGTACTTGATCATAGAATAATAGTTGAAAAGGTTTTGAAAAAGAGGAGGCATAAACGAATTGGGTGTGGGATGAATTTATCATAGTAATCTTTTAATAGCCTTAAATTCATTGAATCATATGAGTTGAAAAGTTTTAAAAATGAGGCATAAACAGTTTATTTGGGAGGGAGTTATGAGGTTAAATAATTTTATAATTATTACAATTAAAATTCTATAACTAAATAGAGTGGTTGAGGAGGAGTTATTAGGTTTTATAATTTCATAATTATTTCAATTAAAGTTCTATACATATTAATCATGCATAATCCAATTAAACATTTATCATTGCAATTGTTGATGTCATTAACTTTGTGCTGGTCATTTCATTGTTATAAGTAATAAAAAAGAAAAAGAAAAATTGTAACCGATATGTTTTAAATATTTTTATAATTGACAAAATTTATGCGTTCTTTAAATAAAGTATAAAGGCATGTCCTCTAAAATTCTTTCAGTAAGAGATAAAGATCATAACTCAACTTACATACTCCATTGCCTCGAATTTAATGACTTGAATGCATAATTTAGAAATTCTCTCTTTGATTAATTCTATTTATATTTATGCACATAAATCATAGCCTTAAACTCGTGTATGCACGACATGTAATTCAAGTCAAATATTTTAGTAAATTACATTTTATTAATTTAGATATTTAAAAAAGACTCGAATGATACGATCTCTTCGTCATCCCGAAATAAAAGGCGTCTAGATTTTTTTTGAACAATGCATGATTATATATATATATATATATATATATTACATGTGACAATTACCAAAAATAAGAAAATATGCTTCATAAACTATAGGCATACCTTGAACGTGACAAAAATTGAAAGTCATCTACGAAAAATCATGATAAATCGAAAAAAATTCTATCACGGTGAACTTGAACTTTAACCTTTTATGTTCTTTTGCCATTTTTTCATCGATCATTATCATCATACCAATTTCTAGTTTATTCGATTTAACCGAAAGATATTTCATTTTACGTTTTCCCAATAGTGATTATGAAAATGATGTGTAATTCTTTTTTTAAAAAATTGAAAAATGGACCGATATATGTACTAACAAAAATCATAAAATAAAAGTAAATTTAACAACTAAGAAAAATTTTAACCAACAAAATTACGAATGAAATCGATGATATTAGATCGAATGAACATTAATAAAAAAAAAAATCAGACCAAGTCCAAATATTGACATTCTATGTCAAAGCTAAGAAGAAAGTAAAAATAGAGGCACCAAAATTTCAAAGCAAGTTAATACTAAACTAAAAAGGATTAAAAATATAAGTCATAGTTAAATCAAAACAAACCAACTGTTCATGTAACCAAAATTGGTATTACCAAAACAAACACTAAAAAGAAATGAAATGATTGAAGAAACAAAAGATTACTTAATCTATACATCAAAATGAGTAGTTGTGATAAATAAAAACGACAAAATCTAAAATCAAAATTAAAATCAAAACTAAAGTTATTAGGCAAAAAAAAATTATTTATAGAAATTATTGACCATGAACTAAGATTGAAATCTCACCAAAAACATAGTTAAAATGTGACTTCTTTGCTTCACTGTCTTCAACAACAACACTCGACTTTTACTTCGACTTCGACTCCTTCATCATGCATGTTCTTTCTCTCCTTCTCGATAACTCGAATTGGGTACACGTCCGGTGATATCGACAAAGAGCTCCGGATAGTAAGGGCACACCATCTGCACTTCCCTTTATCACCCTATGTTCATAAATGAATTACCAATTTCTAGCTTGAAGAGCATTCATTAATTAGCATCTAATGGTTTTTCAGCACTGACTCTTGGAAAGCAAATGACAATTTTGAATACAGAACTCAAAACCCCAAGAATCTAAACGAGATCTTCAAAGTGTTTACGGTGGATGTCAGTACAATAGCCAGAAATTAAAACATTATAAATTATTAGAAATTATCGGGCCTAACGACTAAAAGTCCCAAAGACCCTAATCTTAGCGGATATCTATCTATCTATCTATCTCGCTCTAACCTTTCAACCATCACACGCTCTGGCCTAAGATGGAATTGTGAAACTAAATTGTTCCACCACCACCACCACATTCCATGCCTCTCTACGGCTTAATTTGCGAAAAGCAGTCGCAAGAGATATTTAACGACGACAAAGTCCGTCAAATGGTCAGTCGCAAAATCCCTAGTTGTGAAAAGTAAATGCAATTGGAAATGATCGTCGTATATGCTCTATACCTTAGACGGTGGTATATCCCGCATAAAATCAAGTGAACCTAATGCAACTTCTCAAAGATAAACAGGAGAAGCTGGCCAAGAAGAATCTAAGGAAGCTTAGGAAGAGAAGAAACATCAAGAAGACTATCGCTGAACTCTCTTCTAAGTCCTTCGAGGAGTATGAGCCAGATTCTGCAGATTCTGATGACAACTAATTAATTCTTCATTGAAGATGACTATAGGCTCAACTTCAACAGACTGCTGAAGGATACCATGAAGAAGCTGCCCAGTGAATTCAAAAGTCTAGTGATGGAAAAAGGGACAACTTCAAGACTGAACGATGATGGTGAAGATGAAGCCCCAAATGACAAACCAGAAGACCTGCCTCATCCCTCAGATCCAAAGGACAAAGGCAAAGAAAAGTTGGATGATTGATACGTCAGAGGACTTCATCTCAGACCAACCCCACCAGAAGACTTTGTCTCCCCGGATAACTTCTTAACTCAAACTCAGTCTTAATTTTTTT
>JAOTQG010065951.1:0-14299 GCA_025631175.1 Iris virginica
AGACAGATTTAAGAATAGTTCTTTTTTCAAAAATTTAATGTGAAACTTAATAAAATTTTCATTATACCCTCAATATTCCGTTAAACTAACATCATATTTTACTTTTAAGGGACCTTTGTGCTAACTTTAAAAATTTATAGATTTAATTAGTATTTCAAAACTTAAAGAATGAAAACGATAAAAATAAATCTAAATAACAAAATTAACGATAAATTCTAGCTTAAAACTTATTTTCATAGTTTATATTATATAATTGTATATATTGGATAAATAAATAATAAATAATAAATTAAATTAAACCTCAATATTTGTTAAGTATGATGTTATTCTAACAGAATCATGAGAGTATAATAGGAATTTTTTTAAGTTTGAACTAAAAAATAGAAAAAATGACTATTCGTAACGTCTATTTGAAGTTTAAGAACCAAACGTAAATCAAAAGAAAATCTAGGATCAAACGTAAAATTAAGAAATAGTTCAAGGATCAAATAATTTTTTAAATTTAAAATATAGAAATATATACCAAATAATAGTCTCAATAATAAATTGGATTAAAATTAAAAATATAGGTAAATTATGTAGCTATATAGAAATAATAAATTAAATTAATAATAAATTTAATATGAATAATAAATTTATTACAAATTTTATATACATTATAATCATTCTATTCAAAATGAGAATATGCTCATATTGCTATTTAGTACTTATAAACAACAAACAATCTTTATCAGATGGTTAAAATGGACAAAATACAACATTTAGACAATTCATTCAGTTTAGTAATCAAACAGTTTTACTGATTCAGCTTTCAGCTTTCAGATGTTACCTTTTAATTCTTCAGAAACATTCAAACTTATTTTTAGACTTCAGCATTAAGCACTTAAAATAAACAAACAACACCTTAATCTATGAGTCGAGGATCATAACATATTCTCCATCCTTAATAAATATATGGAGTATTTACAAACTTTTTAGCATAATCACACTAATAATAATATACACTATTTTTTTCTTTTTAGCTCCCATTATGGTCATGCATAAAGTTCAAGAGATTAAATCAATACGTTTAATCATAGTGTTTGGATTACAATGTTAATTTATCATCATTTTTTTATTTTTAAGTTATTTATAATTTCATCATTTTCTCTTCCCTTACACTTTTTGAATATTTTTAGGATGGAAAATTTTACCTACTTATACTATTTTAAATTTATATTTTGAAGGCACAAAAAATTAAATTCAAAATTTTTAAAATTAAAATTCTGAAAAGGCCAATTTTGTGCTTTAAATAATGTAAACATTTAACAGATATAAAAATAACTTAATTTAATAAAAGTTTAAAAATATGAAAAATCCACGAAACAGATAAAACGACAGTCATACAGCCACCGTCACCTCCTAGACCGAGTACAGCAGCCCCCACCCCAGCACCCCCTTCCCCCGGCAAAACTTTTTTCCTTTTTCTTCACGCAGTTTCTCTCTCTCTCTCTCTCTCTCTCTCTCTCTCTAACTAGTTCAAAATTCAATTCAGTTTAATAGTAATAAGACTTGTCAAAAAGTCGGTCAAGAAATAGAAAATCAACCAACTAATAATAAGACTGGACTCGCTTCTCCCTCCCTCCCTCCCTCGCTTCCCTTTTACCCAGTCTTACTGTTTTCTAGAGTACTTCCCACAGCCTACACACACCACTAGCGTAGACTTCAAGTCCTCTCCTCCCGCCTCCGCCGACGATCTCATTTCACTCTCTCCGGCCACTCCCCCTCCGCCAGGTCACGATTTCTACTCCAATTCTCTTCCTTCGCCTTTCACTCCGCCAATTTAGATGATATTATTATGCATGTATTCTACATTTGTGTTTTTTTATATGCTTAATTAATTGCTTGAATGCCGCCGGCTTTTTACCACGCTTTCATTCTCACTTCTCAGAGTTCCTTTTTCCTTTTTTTTTTTTGAATTTAATTTTTGTGCTTGGAATTATGCTCGCGTTTTGAGATTGTGAAAGAACCGGTGCGGAGGAACTGTTTGATCTGGAGTAAAGTTTTGAATTTCCTTCAATCTTATGTGATATTTCTTGTTTTTGGTGTATCGTACGGAATTGTTGTTTGTGTTTCGCTTGCGAGAGGCGGCATTGCGTGGATCTGTGTTTTTTTTATGTGGAAAATGTTAATTTTGGCGCTCCGGCTGATTTATTTAGTTCGGATACACGAAATATTAACTGCTTGAAATACTTGATAAAATAAATAAGATGGAAGTAAATTAAGAAGTTTTTTCCGCTTAGTTCAATTAGTTGGTTCAGCTCTGTAATTATTTTACTCCAGTTGAGAAATTTGAAACATCTGGAATGAGTATAACTGTATAAAATATTAAAAAGGAAGAACAAAAGAAAAAACAAACTGTGCATATGAATTGCAAATTTGGAAGCTAGGATGGGAGATGAGATTGAATGTACTAGAGGTGGTCTTAATTGTTCAACCTTAATTGAATATATCATTCATTTACACTTCAGCTGCACCATAAGTGTTTTTGTGGTCTTAAGTGCTGAATATTTTGATTTAATTGAATCCTTGTTAAGTTAAACTCACAAGTATGAGAACTAATTTAAGATATAAGGGTGTTTATGAAGATTTACTTAAATCCATCTTAAAATTTTGAAATTTTGGTTGCAGAATGCCCTTGAATGATGTTTTTGAGATATACTATTGGCAGCAATTAACTTGGTCTGAATTCATTCTTGATTGAAAATTTGCAGATACTTGCGTGAATGTTACAGAGGCTAATCCATCTGAAATTTGGGTTTGAGGCTTCATCTTCATAAGTCTGAATTTTGCATTTACAAGTCTAGTTGTGAACCATAATTTTGGTTGAGTGGAAAAAACAGTGGAAACTGGAAACACCAATACTTTCTCATATCAGCCCTTCTTCAGTTCCATTCCCTAATCAGGTGCATTCCCTATCAATTTTTCTATTGATCAACTAAACACTTCTAGTATTTTCTTTTTCTACCTCATTAATATTTATTATTTAGTAAACCTGTTCTTGCAGAATTCGTTCCCAAATCCCCACCATTATTTTTTTTGGAGTTCATGTAACTCCAGTGATATGAGATGTCCGCTTAGAAGGGTTGGTGCACATTGCTAAACAGCAGCTATGAAGAAATGGTATGTAGGAGTTTTATCTGCATCTATTTTAATGTTATTGGTTCTGGGGTACTGTGTCATGACAAATCCAGTAAGGGAGAATTTTGTTTCAACGCCTATGTACTATAATACGACAAATCCTCTTGAATGGGTGAGTTCTACTGCACCACATGTGGTTCAGAATTCAGAGAATGCTTCTCAAGTGATTTCTGCAGAGATCATAGTATCTGGTCTGTTCACTCAAAGAAATCTCACCAAGGAAGAGCAGCAGTCATTGTATACTTGGAACCGTTTGAAACACTTGATCACCCATGATCAGGTTTTACCTAATGCTGTAGAGGCAATCAAGGAAGCTAAGACTGCATGGACTAGCCTTATGACCTCAGTTGAAGAAGAGAAACATAATATGAATGCAAGTTCTGGTGGTAGAGGGAAAGACAAACAGTGTCCCCATTTTCTCAGTAAAATGAATGTCACGGAGATTAATGGCACTGGCTATAAATTGAGAGTTCCTTGTGGGCTGACTCAGGGTTCTTCCATCACATTTATTGGCATTCCAAGTGGTCTTCTTGGTAATTTCCGAATTGATTTGACTGGCGAACCACTTCCAGGGGAGCCAGATCCACCTATTGTTTTGCACTACAATGTTAGGCTCCATGGCGACAAACTTACTGAAGACCCTGTAATTGTTCAAAACACTTGGACAATTGCTCATGACTGGGGTGAAGAGGAGCGTTGTCCATCTCTTGATGCTGATAAGAATAAGAAAGGTACATATAACTTCTAAATTTTTGTTTTTCCTGTTTGAAGTATGAAATATTATTATGTCTGTAATAATCCGACACGGTAGTTTTTTGACCAGTTTGTGATTCTAGTTGGCGTTTTCCACATATGCATCTGCCCATTTATATATGACTAGTTTTCAGTGATGGAAGCAAATTATGTCTCTATTTTTTCCCTTCTTGCTTAGATATGATTTTCATATTCGTGTTTCTTTCTTCTCCAGGAATATTGTTCGAAGGGCTCAAATATGTCTTATTAATCTATGTTAGATGGACTGCTGGCACTGAACCAATAACTAGAATATGATTTATGCTTTATCTAGAGGAAGAGTATGCCATAACATGTATTAGCCGAGCATGCAGTATGTTAAGTTTATGATGCAAAGTTTCAATTTTTTGAAAGTTGGACCATTTTAACCCTGTGTATATGTCAAAGTACCTGTCTCGGTAAAAATGCATTTACTTTTTTGTTTTGTCATCTCATTTAGTATTACTTGGTTTCATGCTTAGGTGTTCATAGCTTCTAGTTGTCTGTCTGATTTATGAGAAGATGAATGAATCTAGGCTAGTTGTGCTAGTTGTTTTGTTGCTTATGTTATATTTCATTTTGTGCGTTATAATTTTTTTTTTCACCTTTTGGCACTTCTCCTATATTTGGCTCGGTTTCATTTTCTGCAAACTTGGTATAGTAGTGCATGCACTCTGCATCATTCTGTTCTTACCTATTCAGTATAAAATTTTCAGTCGATGAACTGGACCAGTGTAATGAGAAGGTGGGTAAATATGATAACCGGTCATTTTCGGCTAGCAAACATTCGTCAAATAGGTCGAGAAAGCTTCCTGTGGTTGAGGAAGGGTCTACTGCGAGAATATATTTTCCTTTTAAACAAGGTTATCTTTCGGTCGCAACACTGAGAGTTGGGTCGGAGGGAATCCAGATGACTGTTGATGGAAAGCACATAACATCCTTTGCTTTTCGAGAAGTAATTTTTCTTTCAATTTCTTGAGTTGCCTTTGTCACTACTGAAAGCTAGTAGTACCATTTTTGTACCTATTTGATGATCTGGCTGCCTTTTTATCCAGACTTTGGAGCCATGGCTTGTTAGTGACATAACTATTTCCGGAGACTTAAATCTAGTGTCTGTTGTGGCCAGTGGTCTTCCCACTTCTGAGGATTTAGACCATATTATCGACTTAGAGGCTCTTAAATCAGCTCCTCTTCCTCCTCGGAAACAGCTAAATCTGTTCATTGGCGTTTTCTCTACTGCAAACAATTTCAAACGTCGAATGGCTGTTAGAAGGACATGGATGCAGTATGCTGCGGTGAGGTCCGGAGAAGTTGCAGTTCGCTTTTTTGTTGGTTTGGTAAGTGTTGCACATATTTTTTCTAACATGATACCAGTGGCTTTTTTCTATCATTTCATTCACAAGCGTTTGCAGAGGTTCTCGAATATCAGACTGGGTGATATAATTTGTCATGGTCTGAAGTTCCATTCTCAGATAGTTATACAGCATGCACACAACCCCCACATGCTCACCAACAATTTATGTACTCCAAAGCAATCAGTGCGGTCCTCTAGATGGTGCTTGTTTGTCACATCCTTTCTGTCCTTTCTGCTTCTTCCTAACCGGTTGAATGAAGTGCAACAATTGGTGCTATCCTGTTTGCCGTGATACTTGTTTGTGAAATTCTTTTCTTTCCTTTTCTGATCTCCATTTATCCTTCTTTGTTCCTTTCCTTATTGGTTCCCCAATCATGTACTCCTTCCTCCCATAAAGCTTGACGCAATTTCCATTTTATTTCACCCAAAAAATGGTTTATATTTGTATATTTAAAACTTGACATATCCGTTATTCATCCTATTCCCTCCATCTCAAATTGGCACTAGACAAAAGTTCATGGTTTAATAATTCTTAATTGCATCTGTTTTGTGTTCGTTCCATTTCTACTCCTATTAAATATTAAAACCTTTTGACTTTTGAGTAATTTGCTTTACCTTCTAAATACATTGTGTAGTTGGGGGGTATAATTAAATTTGAGAAAGTAATCAACTAATGTTTATTTAAATTTGAAGTAGCCAAAATTTAACATTGGTCAACTAAAATGAACTGGAAGTTGTAAATGTTTCTTTAACCTTCAAGAACCTGATGTTGGTCTTATATATGGTACAAAGACGATGCAGTTTTGGTGCAATGTTGCAGAAAATTGAGAAGCTATTAGGTAAAAGTTTGCATTCCATAGTATAACTATTATACTCCCTCCGACCGGAAAAAGGCACATTTTGCACTTTAATCTGTTGTAGAAGGATAGAGATACTTTCTTTCTGGAAAAGACTTTGTTACCATTATCAAATACCAATTGTGAAGGATACATGACATGGATCTGCTGTATATAACTTTATTAAAGAATGACAAACTGCAATGGTCCAACTCTATTGAAGAGGGGTATTTGTAAACTAAGGGAAGCGATAGGTAACCATTTTTCTAATTCGGTCATATTAGTCAAAGGTCGCTCTTGATTTAGAAGTTTTTAGCAAATTTTGGTCCCTTGAGAGTTTCAGACACTAGGTACGAATTTTGTTGAAAACGTTTTCATCTTCCTTTTCAATATCGTGTTTCTTCTCAGTATCGTAAGCAATAGGGTACATCATCTCAGATTTGGTTATTAAACTCATGTTGTTTAAGTTCCTTTCTATTAAGATTGTAGTTGTGATGTCACTCAACATCTAACTTTGAAAATTAAGGAGTTGTGCATCAAATAGCAACGTTTAGTTTTTTAAGATTTGTGTATACTCTGTTTCTCCCAGTTGAATTGGTACACTATCCTCTTTCATTTGTTCGGATTAAAGAGGCTAATTTCCTTAACTTGTCCAACCAATAGAACAAGTTTGTGCCACATATTGTAGGGGTATTTCAGGGATCTAATCGTTCGTGACCCTGCTCTTAATTTCTGCAATAATTCGGAGTGTACCTCGTCAATTGGGAGTAATAGTTAATGAATATTAAGGCAACGATCTCCGAGTAGATTATGTTATCAATTCATGACAATCTTCATCCTTGTATTCCAGCATAAAAATCAGCTTGTGAATGAGGAACTCTGGAATGAGGCACGGACATATGGAGATATACAGATGGTGCCTTTTGTTGACTACTACAACCTTATCACGTGGAAGACCATAGCCATCTGCACCTTTGGGGTAATGAACATAATGCCCTAGCTCTTTATTCAAGGGGAATTTCTATTGTCTAATTACTCTAATGTCTGGAACAGACACAGGTTATCTCCGCAAAGTTCATCATGAAGACAGATGATGATGCATTTGTTCGAGTTGACGAAGTGCTGGCTTCCTTAAGTAGGATCAATGTGAGTCGGGGATTGCTGTATGGGCTCATCAATTCAGAATCACAACCCATTCGAAATCCTGACAGCAAGTGGTACATTAGCACTCAGGTATCTCAATCTTTCTTCTTGTTTACAGATTGGGTTCATGTTGGGGTTTTCCCTTTTGTAATGTGACCTGGCTTTTGTTGTATAATAATAATTATTTACTTTGGTTCTATTTGATGCCAAGCAACAAGAAAAAGATACACGACTGATGATAATATTACTGGAGACTCAGGAAGTGACTCGGACATGTGGTTTCCAGTACACATGAAGCACATCAGTCAATATTACTTGTGTTCCCAAATTATTTACACTGATCACTGCACTTGAGAATTATTCAAACTCAATAGTTTAGTTGATGGCTTGTAAATACAAGTGGGTTTTGGACTGATGGAGTAAGAGATTCCGTTAAGTAGACTTGTGATTAGGGCTGATTATTGAACTGTAGGAACTGGTCCATATACCACAATCAGATCCAAAAATAATTGGTTACAACTAGATTCTACTAATGTAAGCATCAATTTATTTTGGTGCTGAAAATTCCAAATGAACCTTCAAAAGGTCAGTGAACTAAGAATTCCCAGAGTTTTAAAGAAAGCTTATGCAACAATTTACTTGCCTAAACAGGCTAAATGGAAACAGAAAATGAAATGCCAAAACCACTTTGTGGTATGTAGTCTTTTTTCTAGGTTTCTTAAATAAATTTACTGTTTCAAGATTCACCAAAAACACATGCAAACAATCCATAGAGAACAATATACTGTCTTAGAGCCCCATGAAACAATAGACTGACCTGGATGGAATATGGAAGGCAGAAGTAATGGGTGGATATGTGGTCTTTCTCTAGGTTTTAACTTTTACGAATATATAATTCTTCGGAGACTCATCAAAAGACTTGCAAATAGTCCATAGACAACAAAGAATCAGACAGGAAAACGTCCATTACCACTAGGTGTATAAAACAACCTGTTGGTTTGAAATGCAAAGTAGCCTTAATGTCAAGTAAGATAAAATATCTTCAGTATTTTAGTTCAATTATATAGAGGTGCAGTGAGTCTCAATAGTTGGAACATGATAGATCTGTAGTTTCGTATCCTCGGTGCAATATGAGATGGCTCCATCCTGACTTGGAGATCAAGTGTTCGAGCAAAAGTAACAACCTACTTGCTTCTATGGGTAAATTGAGGCCGTACATCAGATCCTATCTAGAAGACCCTTCCAAACCTCTCCCAAAGGGAGAAAAATTATTTTCCCTTGACCACCAACCATATGGTGGTCATAACCAACCACATTCCAGTGTGAGGGCAGTGTACATGGTTGGCTGACAAAAAGTTGTGCCGTTACTCAAAATCTCGCACCTGTCATTGTATACTGGCACTATGCAAATATGCAACGTAATGTAAGTATTTCCCCGTCAAAGAAAAGAGTTGTTCCACCTTACTAAACTTGGTGGACACTGCGACGCACATAAGTGTTCCCTGTCAAAGGTGGTTGCCATGAGCACTCGGAGACATTTTTTGATGTCAGGTCAACATATTTTCCAGAACTCATTTTCAATTTCATGGAGATATACTATTATTCACCATATGTGTAGGTTTTAATTGTCGGACTTTTGACTAGAATTTAGTGTAATTGAGGCCTCTAAGAAGTCTGAATTCCTGCAAAACATAGTGTCCAGATTATGTTGGCTTCTGATGAGTAACTTCATCATTGACAGAATGGTTCGCGTCAGTTTGAGCCAGAACAAGAGACAGACCTAGAAAAACATGAGATATAGTATATTCGTGCCTGTAAACTTTCATTTTCTAAAACGAAAAGAGTTACTCTCTCTCTCTCTCTCTCTCTCTCTCTCTCTCTCTCTCTCTCTCATTTTTTTAGAGGAGGAATTCGGTGGATGAGGTTGGGGGTTGCTTTGTTTAGATGTTTGTTTTGGTTGTTTGGTGAGAGGTTGGCTTATGCTATTGTACCTCTTTTCTGGTGTTTTTTTCCTTAATCGAGCTGCAAAATAGTTCTCCTTTTTGTCTGAGTAAACAACTTCTCTCTCTTACTTCAGGAATACCCAGAACAGACTTACCCTCCATGGGCCCATGGCCCTGGGTACGTTGTATCCAGTGACATAGCAAGTGGAGTCTACAAGAATCACAAAAAAGGCCGCCTAAGGGTACAAGGATAGAGTTTATCTTACATCTTGCTTCATTCATCAAGTTTTCTTCAATGTACAGTATCTTCTAAATTTCTAATGCACTGATTGGTGATGTGACAGATGTTCAAGCTAGAAGATGTCGCAATGGGCATTTGGATTGCAGATATGAAAAGCAAAGGTTTGGAAGTAAGGTACGAGAAGGACGATCGGGTTCATAACGAAGGCTGCAAAGACGGTTATGTTGTCGCCCATTACCAAGGTCCGAGAGAGATGCTCTGTTTGTGGCAGAAGCTTCAAGAAGGAAACCGTGCTTTTTGCTGTGGTGACTAACATTATACCACTAATCATCACTAATGCTTGTGACTGGCACCAGAAGACATCAAATATCAAACTGACTGAAGAAACTGAGAAAAGGGTTCCAAGTTCCAACACAGGGTTTATACCATATCGTGGTTGAGTCATGATACTGTTGTACGAATAGGAGATTAGCATTGTAATTGTAGAGGATTGCAACTAGTTCAGTACGTATAGTTTCATAGATATATAGAGGGTAGTCCACTTCCTAATATCGGGAATTCATTTTGGCGCTGTTCGTTCAGCATCGAGGGATCTGTATCATATGTAGAGGGACACCAAAAAAAATGGTCGAGGAATTGGGGGTGGGTAAGAAGAATGTTGTGCCATGTATAGGGTACTGTGAATGCGAATTTGTGGACACTAACTACATATTTCATATATCTAATACACGGTTCATTTATCGCTTTTTTGTTTCGCGGGATTCTGGACAATGCAGTCTACGTTCTGTTCCATTGATCAAAAGAAATGTGACGACCGGAACAAATCATAATGGTGACTTAAAATTCAATCAATTCATTACATTGTGGAGTATGGACCGTTAAGAAAATAGAAGAAAAGAGTATAGAAATTACAGACATTCAGAAAGAGCATTGATCAGGCAGACAAACAACCAATGCCATATCGGGTGTTTGGGAACACGAGAAACAAACCACTACAAACAATTCCCACCAGCAAAGGAAAACTCTGCATCACTTCGTCCATCTCCTTGGTATGCCCTGGGAAGAAACAATCAGTAACCCGATGATCCGAAAATGCAATCGCAACAAACACCACCACTGACATCATCGCATGAACAAAATCCGTGAACCCGACTTTATACCGCTCGTCTCTCGGAACCTCCACTCCTGTCCCGGACTTGAAAACCTTCAACCCCTTCGGGGTCACAAACCCGTAGTAAACTTTCCCATCAGGGCCACGAAAACTGTCGGTGAAGTGAAAGAAGAAGCAAGAGAGTGTGCAGATGGCGAGAAGGCAGTGGATCATTAGAGTGGCCACTTGAGAGCATTCGCCTTTGCCGTAGATTGATGGGAGGACCATTTCGAATGTGAGGAGAGTTCCTGTTGGGAGGAAGTTTACGAGCATCGAGGTTTTCGATAGCGTTTTCTGGAAACCGTTAGCCACGGAACGCCTTTTCCGGCAAAGGCCTCCGCTGGGCGGCGGCACGTCATCTGCAGGAACAGAAGAAGGCTGTAGGGAGGTCTCAAAGTCAACATGTGGAGACGTGTTGTACACTTTGATGCCAATGCCTTCGGATTGCTCCATTTTCAATTGAAAAAATTCTCGGATTCTATGATTTGGGTGTTGGGGCGTTGGAAATTTGAAGCAGATTTGTTGAAGAAACTACTTTGTTTGGGAAATGGTGTGTATATATAAAGGCGAAAGTTGGCAACGGTTAGTAATTGCCATTTTCCATGTATTTTTTCCCGTAACCGCCCGATTTCTATCCGAAAACCAACCAATAAAATTTTCAAAATTATACACAAATTTTGACTGCCCGAATTTGGAGTCTTGTGTTTTCCTCACTCTTTTCAAAATTACATTTACAGCCTCATGGAATTTGTTTCAAGGGCAAGACTATTGTTTGCCGAAGTTAGGAAGGCACGGGTACAAGAGATGCTGCTTCTATAATATCGTATACTGCACCAGCACAATATCCACATTGGAGCAGTATCCCCGCAATTCCAGAACTCATTCACTTTACTTGCACATAGAGCAAGAAACCCAAATCTATCGTGATAAGAAGCCGTGGCGTGATATTGCAATCTCAAAGGCTTCCATCCTCGCTCCATGAGCTAAACCATTACGATCATATGAAGCTATTTCTTCTATATTTAGATCAATACAAGTCTTGACAAGCTCTTCACCAACACGCTCCGCTGCTTCCTGTGCATAGCAAACATGTGGATCAGACATTGATTCCGGTGTACCACGAACATCATTTGGACACAGATCAATTTCTTAGTTGGCTAAGGTTTGTTCTTTTTCAGGATGGTATCATGTATTATTCATTCATGGGACATTTCTAGATGGACATGAGTATATGTACTTACGACAGTGCTACAAGTGGGATTCTCACGAATTGATTGCTGGAGTGTGCTGGCATAAAACAAGCATTTCTTCTTCTGATCATCTACCAGCATAGCATACAACTGCTTATCTGAACAGAATACTGAAAGCCTTGGTCTTGTAGCAGTGCCATTGAACTAGTAATCGGAAAACAAATATGAACAATAATACTACTCCTAAAACATATTCAAAAGATAGGAATAACTTTGAAAAAAAGAACTAAAACATATTAGGCTGTAACAGATCGTCTTAATGTTGTACCTTTTTGCGAACTCTTCTGTTTCGGATTTTGGGACTCTCTGTCCGCATATTAGCCCTTGCATTAACGACAAATGGCTTCATAAAATCTAAAGAAAGCTAAAGTTAGCCCAAAATTCAGGACAAATTCTCAAGACACTACTATTTGTTCAATCCTAAAGATATGTGAGTAAACACACCACACAAAGGTCATATTACCTCCATCCCACAGATAAATCAAATATCAAATGAGAATGGATCTAGTTGACATCAAGAATTCAAACTCGAAGGAGCTAGTAAGAGTTTTCAAGCATTAACAAGACAAAAGTTTCTTATTCAAAGTTCAAATTATATACTACTCCTACTAGTATAGACTTAGCACCCCCATTCCACCAAAATAGTCCACTTTCCTTTTCAAAACTCAACATTAACTAAAGTAAACCAAAATCAAACATACTTTTTTCACCTTCTAGTTGACAATCAACAGTTATACCGAGAAAAATACTTCAATTTGAAAATTTTTCGCTCATAATCTATCTATCTATATATAGTACATAATTGATACATATTTGATCAAGGCGTAACCAAACCAAAAGTTAACAGGTTACAGATTACAGACCAAACAAGAAGTTACAAAAGGAGAAATGATATTGGAATAGTTTCTCTTACTTCGACTCTGCCCTGGAATGAAATTGGAAGAACGCAGGCGTAGAAGATCAGGGATCTTGAGGCCTAGAAGAGAGCGAGTCTTGAACTGGAGAGCAGTGAATGTGCTAAAACCCATAATGCATTCACTCGCATACATGACCACCTACAAAGTTAATCCTACCCAACTCAAAAATAAGGGGTAAAATCTTTAATGAACAAAAACTGCAGCAGATGTCTCAGAAAGCTAAGAATCTTCAATTTAATAAAATCCAAACTGGGATGAGTGCAGCTCAAAATAATAGATATTTAGAAGGTCATACTCCCTCTTTCCTGCTCAAATAGAATTTAGCTAGTAAGAAATCAAACATTTAAGACATACTCAAATCAACAAAAGAGACCCTCGCATCAAAATTAAGAATTTGAATATATCAAATCACTCAACAAACATACATGCGTTCTACTTTAGTTGAAGATACAACGAATTATACCATCGTAAATTTACAAAGGCATGTAAATTCATATAAAACTTCCGGCCAATGAATTTAGCGACGAATAGAGACCTACCGGGGGAAGATGGTAGCTTCCAAAAACGTCGGGGAGATGGAAGGTTTGACAGGTTCGCCGCACCGAAGATTGGCGAGAGGCGCCGCCGGCTGCACTTGAAAAAGGGAGATGGGCGGGACGTGACAGCCTCGTATTGACCCACTGAAGTTTGAGCACGCTACTCTACAGTTGGAGTATGGGAACTGGGAAGTAACGCAAATTATAAGGAGTGACCGGGCACTCGTACAAAGGAGTGTCATTTTGGCAAGTGATTAGAGCATCTCCAAACGTGTTTGTTAGAAATAGTTTGTTATCGCTATATTTTAACAAGTAAATAGTGATATAAGAAGGCAAAATGCTTGTCTTTTCTAATTTTCACTTGCTAAAATATAGCAAACAATCATATTATAATATTTTTATTATTATAATGCACTAAATATAATAATTTTAATATTATATTTATTATTATATTTATAATAATTATATAGTAAATATATAATTTAAAAATAATAATATAAAACAAAATAATATTTTAATTTAATAAAGGAAGAAATACAAAGAGACTTCTATAATTGACACTATATAAGAAAATTTTAAAAACTACATATAAAATAAACACAAAAAGAAAGCAAAAAAAGATACTTCTAGAATTGAAACGTGGGAGCTTCCTATTAAACCTGTTAATTAGTTAACATATAATATACTAATTATTCCATAAAGGTTAACTAACTTATATAAACTAATTATCCCCACTAAATAGTTATATATATATCTATACTATAAGTTAAGGCGTGGGGCCCAAGTCAAATGATAGTACTATTCATGCATAAACTTTGAGGGAGGAGTTGAGATTAGTGTTTATGTGTTGGGAAGTATGTGTTGGGAAGAGAGAGATGGATGATGGGGATTTTTGTGTGGGTAGGGTTGGGATTGGGAAAAAGTGAGTGTGTGTTGGGGAGAGTGAGAGATATTAAAATGTTATATTTTATGTGTAAT
>JAOTQG010066284.1:0-14295 GCA_025631175.1 Iris virginica
CCTCTTTTCTTTGAGCGTGGAGCTTTCCATGGTTCACCCCTTTCTGATTTGGCTAGGAGTTGGGAAGCAACTCTATTTTAGCTGTTTGCTTTGGCCCATTTTCCTTGTTTTTTTTTTCTTCTATTTGTAAATATGTTTGGGCAGATTCCTAGTCCGCCTCTTTTTGTAAATTTCTTTTTATCGCTCTAATATAATTTCTTTTATATCAAAAAAGAAAATAAAAATGATATGGTAACCTTCACTGAACGTTTCTTTTGCCAAAAATATAAGAAAGAAAAAAAGAAACAATTATTTAATAAAATACCTAGATTGCTGAGCTAACTCCACTAGAGTTGAAGTGCCCGAAAGAGCTCCCATTTGATGATCAACAATTTTAAGGATCGAAAAGAAATTTTGATTCGATGTTTAATTTTTAATCAGTACTTATAATTTTAAATATTATTTGATGTTTAATTTGAAAATTTTGTGAATACCTTAAGACCGTTGGAATTCTCGAAGATTTATCAACTAGTAGTATGGTTTTGGCTAAATTAAAACTTGATTACAACCTCAATGTGAGCGATGTATGGCTTAGATAAAGTTCTATTACATATTCATGCCCATTGTTAAACATTTAGTAAATTTCTCTAAGTTTGGGAGCTTGCTAAACATACTCGCAACACAAAAGGAAAGTTATCCCCAACGGTGACTCAACATTCACGTCAAGAATTTTACCTTTCAAATCAAGAATATGTCCTTAATGGTCGATAACAGGCCGTTCAAATCTTATTGTATCCAAGGATTGGAGAACTGTTGTCTTACATTAGTTTGAGACTCTTTTATGTATTTTCTAGTTTCTAGTTTTTTTGGTTTGCTCTGGCGTTTGGTGGATCCTCTTGTCCACCTTTCTTGTATAATCTTTTTCTTTTCTAATAAAATTATTCTTTTTATATAAAATAAAGAAATCTTGTTTTCTTATCTCACATGTCTCATTTATTTCCTCATGAAGCTTACTGCTCTCTTTGTCAAAGGACCAAATCTTTCCATATCTAGGCACCCTCTACATTTATACCTCGCAAAAAGTCGGCTCTCGTAAGCCTGAAGGGTAGAGTTTCGCTAAAAAAAATTCAACTCTCTCAACCATCCAACCGGCTCCATGCATTTAGTGCACGCTCGAAAAAACAGCAGCTTGCCCCAACTACTCAAAGGATTTCGAATGGCTATCTGGGACTTTCCAACTATAAAATCCATTAACTCAACATTGAAGAAGGGTCTGGAAGAAGAAGAGAGTTAGAGCAGAGCTATTAGAAACTCAAAGTCATGAAAGCACACTCCAACCACCAAAGAAGATCAGATTGAATAAGCTCAAGAAATTCAATCAAATTTAGAGCACTTATTAATCATATGTAGATCTCTTCTAGTCTTACATTGGCAGTTGGTTACTATCATTAGTACCCTCATTCTAGAGCACATTGATCATTTGATTGACACTCACACGAGTGAAAATTAGATCATAGAGAGCACATAAGGGGTGATAGTCCAAACCGCCCAAACCGACGACCGAACCAGACCGGCCAGTTTGGTTTGGTTTAGGCGAAGAACGGTTCGGTTAAGGTTTGCAAAATTTCCAAACGGGGCGGTTCGGTTCGGCTCGCGGTTCCGGCACCTCGAACCGAACCGATACATAACTTCTATGTATAATTTCATATATACCCCTTATACTTTCCATTATATTTATATATTACCCCTTATATATAATATAATAATATAAATTAATTAATAATATAGACCTAAACCTAACCTAACTAAAACAGCCCCAAACCAAACGATTCAAAATCGTCCCTCAGCCTCTCTTTTCATTCTTTCCCGAGTTTCCTCCACCCCCAAATTAAACCCTAGCATCTCCCTCCTCGCCAATCATCTCCCAACCGCCGACAATCGCCGCCGTTCTTGCTTCTTTCTCCGACAAACTTTCCAGATCTGCGAAGACGCCTTCCAGTTTCCTGCTCCATGGTACTCTCTCTGTCTCCCTCTATCGCTCTCTCTTGCCCTCACGAATCACTTCTCGTTTTGATTATATGTGATACTATAGAATATATATATATATACTCTTTTTGAAGCCGTGCTGTAATTACTATAGGCAAGCTGCTCGCTGAAGGGGATGGTTGATGTTGTTAGAGGGGGGGGGGGTAACTGGTTGCTAATGCTTGAGGTATTTCTGAATGGGTTACTGAATAATTAACTTGTGTGCATGAGATCACTGTCTACAGTTATAACCCCTTTAATGCTTTGCTGGGCTTCAAAGGAGAGTATGCTGCTGGCTGACAGTCGTCATAGACTGATTTTTGTGTTTATGTATGTTAATTTTTTAATGGATCCTGTATTTATATTTAATTGGAGTTGCTGTTGTACTAATTCTTAATATCTTATGCACTTCGATCAGCTCTTATTCGTATCGTTTTGTAATCTGATTCTTGTTGTTCATTGTGTTTTAGGCTTCGCTTGAAGATTGCTAAGCTTTGTTATGCTATTTTGATATATTTTTTTTTCTTGAAAATTATAATTTTTGTCCTAAACCGTCGAACCGAACCAAACCGAACCGCGGTTTATCGGTTTGTTTTGGTTTGGTTTTTAATTCTTGCGGTTCAATTTAGGTTTCATAATTTCCAAACCGATAGGGTGCGGTTCGGCTTGCGGTTTATGCTTAAAACCGAACCAAACCGAACCGTATCACCCCTCTGCACATTGACCATTTTTGTTGTATCAGCAATCCATTAGTGAGGAAATAATGTAAGGATTACACGCGTCCTAATCTTGAATATCTGTGTGGCTTAGGAACTACTTGTTTGTGAGGATCAAAAAATGTTCCTTTTGCTAGTTTAAAAAAAAATGGATAGAAGAAAAAAAAAACTACTAGTAAACAAGGATTTATTGAGACAGTTCACAAATCAATGAAGTACTTGTAGTGGACAACAATGTAAAGAACTGCAGAATCATGTGTTCTATCCCTTTTTTTTATGCTTTATAAATTCCCTGAAATTGTATGTTAAAGTGCACTGAAACCTCTTTGTCATTAATGTTCACTTATCAGCTGCTATTCTCTTTTTCTATAATTTGTTAAGGGGTTTCTATCAGAATATTGATCCAAAAAAAGAGTAAGAGAGGAGACAGAGAGAGGTCAATGATTGTGCTGCCATGGGCGACCATTGTAAAAGAAGCGCTGGACAAAAGTCTTTTGGTTACCAAGTTCTTCTGTACCCTCCATGTCATTAACACCTACCTCTGCACTACTGCTCAGGTAAACTTAGAACCAATAGCCTAAAATTGTAATTGTAAACAAAGCTCGTTTTATTTTCAAATGCAAAATCAACCAGGTTTTGTTTGTCTCTCATTTCTAATGAGAATGTCAATTGGGGTTTGCCTGCCTTTTGATCAAACTATCAAGTGAGTCCGAATGCACTTAGTTGTATGGCATGATTAGCCACTCACCCACTTTATCACATCAGGATTGCCAGTTTGAGTTAGAAATTGGTGGTCTGTAGCACTACTCTTGATTAATCTATGAAATGGTTCTGCCTGCCTTTTTAAATCAAAACATGAATTGTATTTTTGCAGATATATGGCCCTAGCATGCTTCCCACCTTTGACATTACTAGTGCAGTGGTATTGGCTGACAAAATCTCCGTCCGTTTTGGTAAAGTGAGTTGCGGAGATATCGTCATTGTCCGGTCACCGGAGATGCCAAGGAGGTTTGCCACCAAGCGAGTGTTTGGGATGGAAGGTGATACAGTTACCTATGTGGTGGACCCCAAGAATAGCGATGTAACGAAAACCCTTGTTGTATGTTAAATTCAGTTATATCACATTCGCATTGTCGGTTGATGGGTTTGTCAAATTTGTAAAGAATCAAAAAGTTAAGTGCAGGTTGGTGGTATTTTCGTGTAGGTTCCAAAGGGACATGTTTGGATCGAGGGAGATAACATTTATAATTCTAGGGATTCAAGGGTGTTTGGACCTATTCCTTATGGACTTCTTCACGGCCGAGTTTTTTGGAAAGTGAGTGCTCTTACGGTCTTACCCTTGCTCTTTTTTTGTTATATTATGTAAGTCAACTTTATCTATTTGCTTCTATACCATGTGAACCCTCAGTTTATACACCTATGATAATTGATAAGTGAACTTGCTAGTCAATCATCACATCATCCTCTTTTTAATATCATTTTTAGAAATTTAGCATTGTTAAGATAATAGGCTGATTATGGGTAATCGATTCCCATAAAACTGAAAAATATACATACAGATGATGCGCTTTTGTTATGGGTTTTAAGTATTTTAGGGACATCGTATTTAAGAACTATAATGCTCCTTTTCTGTTTCTGCTTGGGTCGAATAACTCTATTCGTTTTAAGAGATGCAATATTCACACTTTCATACTCATTCAGCTCCAAGAATGGGGAACACCTGAATTTTGTGCTTATATCTAATAGACTTCTAGACCTTGCTGGATTTAATATGTTCTTAATGTGTGTGTGTTTCTTTATTTTCCTTTACAGATATGGCCTCCTGTAGCTTTTGGGTCGGTAGGAAGAAGAAAAGCGCAAGTTGTTGATCCTGTCTAGTAAGGTGAACTCACTATATACAACACATTTCTGCACTTGACTCAGACCATACATAATTCTGGATGTTTCTGTGTTGGCATGTGTAAATAATGTGGAAAGCGATTGTTTAAAACAACACTGTTCACACTATCGTACCAGAGCAAATGCAACTTTTGTTACAAGTGAAACGACTGCAATAAATTCTTTTTCTATTTATTTTTTTAATTCCATTGCATCAACATCCTAATTATGAACTACACATTTTTTCATGTAGAAAGTCGAGGAGGCTTTCAGCCCAGTTCTCACTATGCCAAGAAAAACGTTATTTTTTGTTTGAACCAATTAGAACCCGTTAACTAAATTTGTTCTTAAATATAAACCCAATAATAACATGGGTATTGTTGGGCTTTTACCCAGTATCCCATAGTTTGGCTATTACGAAATTTGATTGTCCCTTTGCGTTCGTCCCCAGTACTGAAGAAACAAGCAGGAATTCTTGACTTTCTGTTGGGAGCCGAGGCTGGCTCTATTTTACCTCGACCCTTCACTTTTGCCACAGTGTTTAGTTTGTTATGGAACTCTTGGATAGAGAGGAATTGGCGATCTTTAGGGATTATGAATTATCATCTTCCATTCTTTGGGAGAGGATTCCTTTCCAGGCCTCTCTTTGGGCGGGGATTTTGGGAGCTTTTACAAGCTTGCCTTTTGTGGATTTGATCAGGGATTGGAAACCCACTCTATGTTCATTATGGCTTTAGTTGTTTAGCCCGATCGTATTATTATCTTTTAACCGTTTTGGTTTTTGATGTTTTAGGTGGATCTCTAGTCTACCTCTTTGTACTATCGTCTTCTTTCTAATAAAATTTTTCTTTTTTCTATCATAATGAAGTTTTGGAATATTCATATCATCATGAATTATTATTAGATCATAATACAAACATCACACTAGTCTAATACAAACTAACTAATAGAAGATTGAACAATATGGACAAACCATAAATTATATAATAACTTTATGGACAAACCATGAATTAATATTAGATCATAATACAAACATCACACTAGTCTAATACAAACTAACTAATAGAAGATCGAACAATATGGACAAACCATAAATTATATAAGATCCAATAATATTAAATTGTAAATTTTAATATTAAATATATTTTACTCCAACAATATTATATGGTAAAAATATTTTACTCCCTAGGTTCCATAATAAATGTTTCAAAATAAGTATCCACATTGCAAACGCTCCTTTTCCGCAGTGTTCCAGAGATAATGCGAGAGACAGAGGAGCTAGATTGGTCAGAGGAGGGAAGGGTATTAACACCATAGTGTCTGAGAAGAGAGCTTCCTAGTGTAGCTAGCTTGTGGAGGTTCTCGTAAAGGAAGACATTAGTAGGCGGCTGACAACAAAGGTCAAATAGGTAACGAAAGGAGATTGTATTTCTAAGTTGTTTGATAGAGTCACCGCCGGTGATTAAAGAAGGAATTTACTAAAGAGATTGAGTTGGTTTAATAAAGAGATTATTGATTATCATTGTAAGCTTTATTGTGAGGAGAAGCTTGGTAGACTGATAATTGAGGGGCTAGAAAGAGTTTCGATAGGTCACGAGAGTTCTCTCTATTTAAACGCCCTTTCCAGGAGGGAGAAGCTAGGATTGCTGTGTGGGTGATGGCTCGGGGGCCTAATTGTTTCTCGGTGGCTTTTTTTTTTCCGGACGTGTTGAGGATGTTGTTAAGGTGGATTTGATGAGGATTATTGGGGAATTTTTTGAGAGGGGAATTATTTGTGAAATCTGGAATTACCTTTACACATTGATTCCTAAGAAAGATCGCGAAAAGTGAAGGATTTTCGGCCTGTTAACTTGGTGACTAGTGTTCACGAGATTATCACCGAAGTTCTCTCTAAGGACTTGGGGTGGTGCTAGGAGGAAAATTCACGTTTATTGAGGGTCGTACTTGATTCGATTCTTGTAGCTAATGAGGTGGTAGAAGATCTAAGTAACATGTAGGGGAAGGAAGAGGTTGTCTCTGATTAGACTTCGAAAATGCCTATGATTGGGTAAATAGACATTTTTTTAGATATGGTGATGGAGTGGAAAGGTTTGGGCAAAGAAGAGATTTTAGTTGGTATTATGCTTAGAAGCCTTTCCCTTCCAATCAAAGCTTCTCAGGGCTTAGGCAAGGAAATCCTTCACCCTTTTTTTCATCACTCTAGTTGTGGATGTCTTGAGTAGATTACTTTCATGGGGGTTAGGAAAGGGGCTTGATAAATGGGTGTTACGTAGATCGGGAGGAGATTCGACTTTATCATCTTCACTACTCTGATGACACAATCATATTTCTTTTGGACGGTTACCGGGGGTTTAAGCACTTTTTAATGATTCTTCAGATTTTTGAGCATATTTTGGGTTTGAAGATTAATCTGGTGAAATTTGGGTTTGTAGGTATTAACCTAGTTATTGAAATTGTGCTAAGTTATGCTTCTTTGGTGGGTTGTCCACTAAGCAACTACCTTTCATGCATCTTGGATTACCGCCTAGAGGGAACCCTAGGGCTGGTTGCTTTTGACACTTGTTATCGAAAAAGTGTCTACAAGGTTAGATTGTTGGAAGAGAAGCTTATTTCTCGTTGAGGGTTGGGGTGGGGGGGGGGAGGATTACTCGTATCGAGCCATGTCTCTCTAGAATATTCCTGTTAATTACCTCTATCTGTTCTGAATTTCCATTGATGTAGCTAGTAGACTTGAGGGGAATATCCCTATTTTTTGTGGGTTGAGTTGGGCGGGGTGTTTAGAGATCATCTAATGGCTTCGGAGAAGAAGGTGTGTTTGTTGCCTGAGGAAGGAGGACTGGCTGGGTTTAGGTAATCTGGCTTTTCGAAAATTTTAGTGTGTAAGTAGCTTTGGCAGTTTCCTTCAGAGTCGCACTCCTTATGGCACAAGGTTATCAGAAGTAAATTTGCCATGCAGGATAATGGATGGGGATGCTGCCATCGACCCTTCTACTACTCATGTTAGTCCGTGTAAATTTATTCATTCTTGCTATCCTTTATACTGGCCACTTACACGTTTCCTTGTGGGAAATGGAGAACGTGTACGGTTTTGAGAGAATCATTGGATCAGGAGGGTCGGTTGCTTGGTTTTTGTCCTCAACTTTCCCGGGTATCTCACACAGATGCTCCTATATCTCCTTTCTTAATTGAAGATGGGAATTCCATTGCTTGAAACTTGCATCTCCATTGGAATCTTAATGATCATATGGCCACAGTACTCTTTCTTCTATCAGCCCATACTTGTCTTGATACTCAGCACCTTCACCACTCGAATCTCTTTGAAAGCTCTAACCCATTCACAAAATTCATTTTTTCTTCCTTTCATCATCCTTCATTTGGAAAGTCAAGGGTTCGTCCAAACTAAAAACATTTGCATGGCCTCTTGTGTTAGGTCGACATAATACAACTGATCTTGGCAACGTTGGCGACTTCACACAGGCTTGCCATGAACGTGTGTTTTTATGTTAATGGCAATATTGAATCTCAGAATTATCTTTTTCTTCATAGTTTATGGTGTGACTGTGTGAGGAGTTCGCTATTATAAAAGATAATAGGGTCTGCCCCTCATCTATTGAAGATTTTCTTTGTACAAGGTGTAGAAGTTTTGGGTGGGATAAGGATGCTGCTTGCATCCGGAACTGAGCTTTTTTCAGTTGATTGTGCAGTATTTGGACAGAAAGGAACGCGGTTTTTTCGTAATCAGGCCGTGTCCTTTTCCTTTCTGTGCTCAAAGAAAGGATTCAATATCGCGCATTTCTATTGGCCTCTGCATTGGGAGTTTTCAATGGGTGTCGGTCTCAGACCTGTCTATAGATTGGATAGCAGTGATTCATTAGTTTAGCTGGTTGCCTTTTTGTTGGACTTGTATCTTGAGGTTTTAGTTTTATTTCCTTTTCTTTTATATTTTGTTTTTTATCCTAGGATGGCAGCTTATCCTCCTCTTTTCTACACTCTGTTCCTTGTAATAAATATCTTCTTTTATCCAAAAATAATTGATACGAATCTGCTATGGCAATATGGGTATAATTTCTGTTGTATTTCTCTATGGTTGTTGGCTGACTTTGTATCATTGTTTTGAAACAGGTGAACAGTTGAGCCCATGGGTGGATGTTTGATGCTTCACAATGGTTGTCTCAATCATATTTTTTCGGGGCAGCATCATAGATCTTTTTTATTCTTCTGTCTCTTTTGTTGCTCTCCCTCAACATTGGGTAGGCTCTAATTGATTTATAAAGCTCTGGTATAACTTCGTTTCGGTAAACAACACAATAAAAGACTTCGTTTTGGTGTAGGAGGAAGAAGGGTGATTTCTAAAATCTGTGTATCCTGTATAATTTGGTCAATATATTAGAGATATTTTTGCATGCTGACCATCCATTTGTAATCTGCACCATGTTTTCAGTATGCGCGAATGCTCACTGCGCTGTGTGTGAGATGCTAGTCCACGATATCTTAATCCTAGTGGAATAGTACACAAAATCAGAGCATCCGAGAGTTTCTCAACATTGATTGGAGTAGAATCTGAATCCGAATTCGACTTGCAATATCTGACAGTGGAGTAGCGGCAGCAGCAAGCTTAAGTTAGGGTTTCAGACACCTTACAAGGCCACAGCATTTCCACAACAGCTACACGGGCACGTGGGCTCTCTTGATGCCCAGTGGTTGGGTTTCAAACACTTGACAAGACCCCATCGGGTCTCAACTGATGATTGTTCACAGGTGGGACACGATGGTTAATATTGCGCCTTCCAATGTCTAAGATACTGTCTGTCAGCACATGGACGTGGTGTGAATAATTTTGGGAAGACTTCATATAAGCTGAGTAGAGGCTGGATGCTTGGCAACGGCGATACCATAAAACTTTGGGTCGAAAAATGGTTGGAAAGATCATTTGTTACCGCCAACCCCCTTTCTCATTGGCTTGTAAAAACCATAGCCACTACAAACATCAAGGAAAATTTGAAAATCAATGCAACTGGTTCTCCCATTTCGTATCACCAGAAATCATTGCTCGGGGATTGTTCGACCCTGTTGGCTCCCTAGCCCAACAGTACATTCTATATTATGAACTACCAGGAGGCTAAAAGGAAGAATGCATTTTCCACATCTTTGGTTTTATTCAGACTTCATGCAATCTGGAAAGCTAGGAATCAGAGAACAAATATTCACTCAGCTTATATGAGAAAGACCCCAATGTGAAAAGGCCTTCATGTAGGATAAGAGAAATAATTAATGCAAGAACCCTAGTCGCTATGTTTGTTTCTTTACATCCGCAACCATTTTTACATGAAAGTCGAGATATTAGGGGGTGTTAAAATTAGCTGTGCATGTTACAAGAAAAGAACAGTAAACCTAAAACATCTAATGCGATATATTAACACAATGCTTTACTAGAGTCAGGTCTTAGGAGTCTCCCAGTAACGGTTGCTATGTACAAGAGCCTAAACTGAGGAAGTCGCAGTAGCAACTGCAGTCTCACGGCTGTGCTCCAAATGCCTTTTTTCAGGATGGGGTCTAACCAGCTTCCTTTTGATATCCATCCAGCAGGGATAGATCCCGACTTGTGTTTCTCAGCCCACGTTTCTCTGAGTCGCATTCTTTTAGTCCATGCGATCACTGGCAGATAAATTAATTGACTTCAGGTTCAGATTCATATAGGGCTTGCTCTTGATACCTGCATTTATAAGCTTTAGTTTAAACTTCTATTGCCAGATGTTTCCACCATAGAAATAACACAGACAGCAGAAGGAAAGGGTAAGACATCAAGATGCACATAGTTGAGCATTTACCGACGACGTAGTCAACCGAAGTTATGGAGTTATAAAACGAAAGGATAGAGTTGAAAACAGGAACACTTGGATAAACAAGAACAAATATAAAACACACTTCATCAATCAATGATTTCTCTGCTATAAGTATAATGTATCATAATCACCTACTGACAACCAGTGATAATTCATTCATAGAACCCTTTTCACTTCACTGATGATACTATCTTTAAGATAAGTCTTGAACCACTGCACGGTGAGCCTACTATAGAGCTAGCATGTACAATGAAATGGCTTCATAACTAATTGCTGTAACAACCTTGCTTGCCTTGACAAAAACATAGGTTTCACAAATGTCCTCGCTAACTTGTCAAATGATTCACATCAGCTGAGAAAGTTTTCATCTGTAAGAATTAGCGACTGTGTAGGTATTTCTTTACTTCAAATTCCATATTGCTGTCCAACTTTTAACCGCAGCATGTTAATGCATCAAGATCATATGCACTTAAAAATCAAGTTTAGAAGCTCTACGAGACAAATCCGAACTTATCCTAAATAAACAGTTTGAATGACTAAGTGGTGGTCAACTCAACTAACATGTCACCAACCTAGACAATCAACAAGAAGTTACCAGCAATGATACTGACACTAGAAATACATAATCTAACAGAACAGATGGAAAACGAAACAAAGCACCATATAACAAAGCCTTGGAGTACGTACGAAAGAAAAATCTCCGGGTAAACTGCAAGGATGTCTTTTCTTATAATTGGAAGCTTGAGCAGTACGAGTAAGGTGACTGGTGAATGGTGATTTCTTCACTGTCAAATAATGGGTGAAACAAGCTGAAACCAATTTCCCTCATCGAGTAACAATGTCCAAGAACCAAAACAAAACATGGTCACAGAGAATGATCTTTTATAAAACTAACCTTAGTAGAGATAAAATAGTCATCGACAAATGTCAAAGATACTAAAACCCCATACTTATACAGTGAAATCAACGAGCAGAAAACCAGCAATGCGATTATGACTGCAAACAGGTATATAAAGCTAAGCTGTAATTTAACCTCCTTAAGGACCAGAACACAGTAAACAATCAAGGACGTCTTTCATTAAGAAATCCCTAGTCGACGAGGAACCAAAAAGATCATAAATACTAAAACCTCATATATATACAATGGCATAAACTCAATGCATAAACATCTTAAAATTATCACAGGTGGATCCAACATGACCTAGAAAACAAAAAAAAAACATTGATGGGCCCCTAAACAGTAAGACTCACATTTTAAAAGACAGCAGTAGCATTACATAGACATGAATGTTTTCAGAATATACAAGAACACGTGATATGGCAGCCAGGTCATTGTAGCACAAGAAAAAAGATAAAATTCAGAAAGAAATATTCAGACCTGGTTTTGTGAGCTTGCAATAGCTGTCCAACTTTGTGGTTGTCTTGTCACTGAACTGTCGCTGATAAAGGCTATTGTGGTTGGTTCTTGTATGTTGATTGCAATTGAAGGGGGTAATTCTCTCATTACCCATAATACAAATGCCGAAGGTACTGATGAACCTGGAAGTGGACATTGATCAAATTTAGAAATGCTATATTTAAGCAAGGCAATGCAAGGTTAAATAGAATAGTTAATTACATTTCTCCTCTAAACTTGAGTATTTCATTTTCTAGTTTCTTTCAAATAATCTTCTATCAGGATATTTTTGTGTGATGCATCGGAAAAAGTGTCAATTTATCAAGAAGACTACTATTGCGAAAAAAAAGATCGGTGAAAACAGATAATATTCAGGATTTTATAGTATTTCTTTTTTACTTTTTACAAGTATTTAATGCAAAAGTATGCGATAATATACAAAGGAAAGGCAAAATATATGGAGAAGGTTGGTATGGGGTTTTGGAGTCACACTTCTCTGCAAGAATCTCTAGAATCTCCTTATGAAACTCAATGAGAGAAAAAGTAGAAAATCTGGTAAAATTCCTTCAAAGCTCATAACTATATCCTGATTGAGGTGTGATACACTATCAATATGCTACTGTAATCTTTACGGGTTGATAGCCTTGAACTCCAATAAGGCCTTACCTACAAGAAATATGGGTGGTTTGGGAGCAGAGACCTATCAAGAAGGTTACCGTGTGTGGTAGAGCTTCCAATTGGTTTATCATAGGTTAGTGACTAGGTTACTGAGACTTCTTCGTATGAGTCATGAATCTCCTCTTTCAGTACTTCACTTTGCATAACACTAGGGTGTGTTTTGCTGGCACCATACAACTATTTTCCTTAGAAACTTGGCGTCAAATGGACCAATTTTGGATCTTTCCCTCTCGAGCTCCCGGCCAGATCACAAGAATTTGGTAACATAGAACCATGGCAACGAACGCAGGAGAGGAGAGTAAGTTGCACATGTGAGTGGTGAGGACAAATAATTGACTATCACATCAAGAAAGAGTCCAGTCCATATGATGTTTCAAGAATGTAAGGTACTGCTGAATACGAGACTGCAGCCCTGCTTAGAATATGATTGCACACAGAATCTTGTGAGTGGGAAAAGGACCAGCTACAATGAATACAATGATGGTGATGTTCTAGAAGATGAAGCATCAGTATCATTTATTCGTCCTGATGATCATCATATTGATCCTGAGTAACACCATATGTGTAGTTTACTGTCCAAACACCAAATGTTTGCAAATTTCTAACTTAACCAAATTGTGCAATCAACAGTTCAAGAAAGTAGCATCAATTGTGTGTGTGCGCGCGTGTGTGTAAGTCCGCTACAATTTATAATACTAACAGACGATTATAGCATAAAAACCTGATAGGCAGTTGTGAAACGTAAAATCATTGAGGGCTAATATTGCAAAATTGTAATTATTCTCAACCAAAATTGGCAATTGTCTCTAGTCTCACGCAATATTAGAGAATCTTCAAGGATGAATGAACGACTACCTATTAGGAAATACAAAATCAGCAAAAGAGAGGTGAAAACACCATCAATGTCCTGTTGCTGATGGTAAAGCACCTGCAACAAATGCAAGTTTGGTTTGCGGAATAGATGGAAATAAAATCTGAAACAGAAGAGAAAAAAGAAGAAGAAGAGGTTATATTGCGGTGAATCGCATGAAGTTCCCTTCAGTTATATCACTTGGGTCATGTACTTCTTCACATATTCAATTGTGTTCTTATGTTCCAAAAGCTTACACAAAATGAACCAAGTTGTTTTTATCACAGAATTCCCTTAGAAACATAAATGAAACTTCAGATAATCTCTATTTTATACGTTGTTTTTATCTTCTTTTCTTCATTCCATTTATTTTAATTATAGATTTCATAAGATAATGTCAATTTTACCCTTAAAAACTTTCGTTTGACGCTATAAGTCCTATCACAGTTAGAAATCAAACAGAACTAGATGACGGGATCTTCAAACTACAAATCGAATAAGAAGGGACGATAATTACCCAAGTGGTATAACGGGGAGCAATTTCGAGCAATTCACCCTAATATCAATAAGTGATATGTAAATATATATGTATATAGATATATGTGTATATGTATATGTATACATGTATATGCATATAGCCATATACACTCACACTTGGGAAAACTCCACCAATGGTCCCTATACTTTGCATGATTCTGCCAATAGTCCCTGTCCGTTACAAAGAGATGTCACTGGTAGAAGTACATCAAATGTGCACATAATTGATCACTCCATTAGATGGCCGTTAGTTTCCACCGTTGAGTAGTCATGTGCTTAGCACATGGCTTAACTTTTGGGGGATAAAAATGGAAACTCAACTGTTTTTCCTAATCAGTTCTCTCTCTCTCTCTCTCTCTCTCTCTCTCTCTCTCTCTCTCTCTCTCTCTCTCT